>BJFM01000306.1:69959-85721 GCA_016586285.1 Arothron firmamentum | reverse complement strand
AAAAAAAAAGCAGAACCGAGTAATGCCCTCAAAAAAGGAACCAAACCAAACCTGCACTGCTGTGAAGCATTAGAGCATGTGGCTAAGCTAAGCCATATGGTTACTACCGGTATGAAACCCAACCATTTGTTCACAAATGTACTAGGCTAAGCTAAGCAATGACACTACCTTCATGAATATACATTATAAAAGAACATGAAAAATCAAAGCAACTGGAAAATGAACTAACCTTGCTCAAAAAATGGCCAATATCTCCTGGCAAGAGTCCAGGTAGCTCTGACACAAAAGTGAGGGGGCTGTTTAACAGTCCAGGGGTTTCTAGTGTAAAAGCTGTCCTGAGCCAAGATCTACGAATGCCCAAAAGCAACCGGTTTGTCGACCTTGGTTCTCTGGCTGAACTGTGAGGCTGCAAGAAACAGCTGAGACAGGTGAGGTGGCACTGTGCCTCTGAGACTCTTAAAAGCGATCGTTAAAATTTTAAATGGGATCCTGCCACTTACTTCTGAACATTGTGAAGGTTTTCTTCTTTAGTCTGTTAGGGTCCCCCCCCCTAATCTAAACACACAAAAGACAGAGCAAGAGAGAAAGAGAGAGAGAGAGAGAGAATAAGAGAACAAGAGAAAGAAGTAATTACAACATAAACCCAGTCAGAATGATGTATTGGGGAGAAACGGAGATTAACACGGTTCCATTTTCTGAAGAAGCCGCAGGCTGCTAGAAATTTATACGTCTGTGTTTCACAGTCGGCTGCTGAAAATTTTCAAAGGGTATTTTTAAAAGTTGTACTGCACAGGTGCAGAGAGCAGACCCACGGTGACAGGAATTAATACCGAACAAACACACACATGTACTGTATGCATGTAAACTGGAACATACATGCTAAGTCTACAAATAGAGACTGAATGGCAAAAAAGTGGAATAAACACCATGTGTCTTCTGTTGGAAAATGAAAATGAAACCTCTGTACAACGATGATGTTTTTAAATTTTGTCGGTTTTCTTTGTCTGCATGCTTAACCTATCTCTGACCACAATAGTCTAAAATCCAACAATAATGTGAAGTTAAAACAAAGTTTTCTCGTCTTAAAACAAAACAGCACTTACCACTGAAATCACTCAGTGTCTCGGCACACTATTGCCTTTGGAGGGTGTCATCGCTCACTTATTTGAGTCAAAAGAGGGAAATGAACACTCTCTCAAATATACTGGAAATGATGAGGCTGGTGTAAAGCCCCCATCACTTCCTGTGTTGACCGTGTGCTGTAGTTTCTGTTCTTTAACACGTCTTAACAGTATCCACGCAGCTGAAGCACAAAGAGCGGTGGCTTTCCACAGTCTGCAATTACACCCCTTTAAAGAAAATGATGTGCCATTAGAAGTGGGAGTGTGTTTGGCAGCCAGAGAGATGGCAGATTTAGGGCGAGTTATTGATTGGAAAAGTGGGGTCTGTCACAGCACATTAGTTCTCAGGGGAGTAATCCACAGCAGGTTGCTGCGAGAAGCATCTGCTGCTTGAGAGAAGTAATTAAAAACAGGATGTTGACGCAGTTGCCATATAAACAGGAAATAAGACGGTGGTAATAGACACTTCACGCTGATGCCTTGAGATGGTTTTTACACCAAGTCGACTTAATGGATGCGCAGCGCATACCTGAGGTGAAAAGCTCAAGGTCAGGCCAGACCACAGCTGAATACAGATTAATGTGTGTGGTTAATGTGCGAGCAATTGCAGCAGTTATGGATTCAAATATGGGTCTCAAAAAAGCATTGTGCAGTTACAGTGGCTTCTCTATTTCCTTCTCACTTGCACTTTTTATTTCTAGGATGTAGTAAATCATGGCAAGCACTTGAAGTCACGATTTCACACCGTTGTGGCGTTTCCTGTTTTGTGCCTTCTGTCTACTCTTATTTGCATACACACCAGACATGTCCTAAATAGTGTTTAATATAAGATGCTCATTCACTCTGATTCTTATTCCTAAAAATTAATTATCTGCCTGTTGTCCCTACGTGTCTAAACAAAATCATACCAGATGGTACTTTGTGTTTATTGCAATATGTTGTTATGACAACAGTCTGTGCAATGTTTCCTTCTCTTAGGAACTTGTCATACCATTGCCTAAAAAATATCCTTTTTCACACACACACAAAAAAAATTAAATCTACAAGCAAATAAAAAAATACAGTTTAGCCTTATTGGAAATGCAAAGAAAAAAACAATCAATTATAAAGATAATATGTACACATCCACTTTATGTAAAAAAAAAAAAAAAAAAAAATTACCTTTGTTTTCGAAAACCTAGTAAAAATTGCGTTACACTGCCCTCCAGAGGCCAAACATAATTACTACACATCCGATTATTCTATTTATGATGGGAAAACTGTTTAACTTTGTAACATATGATCTTATGATCATATTTGCAGCATCCTTTGATATCTAAACACTTTTTAAAATATTAGATTCAAGTTTAGAACCTGCTGTAGCTGCTTCAAGTACTGCCTTTGCTCTAAGAAATTGCATGTGTACAATAAACGCATATAAACAGCCTTATACAGATAAAGCTGGAAAAAAACATTCTGCATTAAAACGTGTCAAAAGCTCTTGGGGACAGGAAATACTGTGTTCTCCCTCAGGTCAGATATGAGTTCTGGGTTTGTTCAAGTCTTTGTTGTGTTTTGCTTCGCTGGGGGAAGAGGAAAAAAAAGGTGTTATGAACTTTTCTTCGTTGTTTTTTTATTATGCACGCATGATCTTTATCAGCTACCTCTTTTCAACACCCACCTGCTGCTAAAGCTCTGGCTGTACTCTACCAACCATCTACCATCTACCACCATGACATATGAAGAAATGAGTCACTCTGTCTGTTCTTTCTGTCTCAGGTCAACCAACAAGCACGTTCGTTTGTAATAAATTCAGACATCATTATTAAAGGGGGGAGAATGAAAACTTTGCCATCTCTGTGATGAATCTGTTTCTCCTTCCAGGATCTTAAAAAAACCCTCTGTAACGCAAAAAAATGTTTATCTCAACATTTAACCCCCTGCTTTGTTTTGATTTTGTCTGATTTTTAGTAGATTCAAAATAGTCAAAATTTTCCTTTTTGTAACCTTAATATTAATAATAATATCAATCTTGATGTAATTATTACCATCATCCTGGGACTGACTGGAGCGTAGATGTGCATGTGTGGATATTTCATTTGTCCATCAAAAAAAATATATGAGCAAAGGCAAAGGCAGGAGATAAATAGTTGAGCAGCACACTGAGAAAAAACATTTTTAGAAAAAATTAAAATATGGTTTACAAGGTGTTAAATAGACTTGCTGCTGGCTGCACCTGAAGGATAACTTTTAAAATAGCTTTCTTTTTTCACAGGACAACTTTTCAGATCTGCTTTAAACTCAATGAGATGAAAGAGCTCGAATGTAACAACTGTATTTGGCTATCGAAAGAGGAGTTACATAGAAGTGCTTGGTTTTCACAGATCTTCTTCTCTCTTTCATTCGTGCCGCAGGGCTCTCATTTCTTCCAGTCTCTCACTGCCCATGACGGAACTGTTGAGGGGAATCTTGGTGCCCTCGACAACATCCTTAGAGGAGCAGTCGGGCAAGGTCGTTGCAACACTGGAGAAGGACATGCTGACTTGTAGTTTGAGCAACTTCAGGAGTTTCCTCTTGTAGCCCTTGCAAGCAAAGAAGTAGACAAAGGGGTCCAAGCAGGAATTGAGGTTCATCAGAACCACGGTGATGTGCAGCGACACCTGAAAGGCCGTGAGGTCAGTGCAGCCGAGGTTGGACACTAGTTTGCGGATCATGTACTGCAGGATGTCGACGTGATAGGGGCTGTAGCAGATGATGAACACCAGAGAGACGCAGCAGATCACGCCGATGGCCTTGCGGTTCCGGCCAGACTTGTCTGTCAAATGGTTGTTCTTGGCTATGAACTGAAGTCGATAGCAAAGGAACGAGTAGCACACAAGGATGGTCACCACAGGGATGACATAACCGATGACGACGGCCCCGATCAGTATACTGGCGATGTGGTCGACTTTCTCGAAGTTGGGGTATTCCATACAGGTGATGTAGCCATCAGCCTGCTTGACGCTCATGGACATGTTCAGCAGGGGCAGGGTCTGCGCCAGGACCAGCAGCCACACTCCCAGGCAAATGTAGCGCACCTTGCTGACCTTTCTGAGTTTGGCGAAGCGCAAAGGCATCACCACGGCGATGAATCGGTCCACGCTGAGGCAGGTCATGAAGTTGACTCCAGCGTAGGTGTTAATGTAAAAGATCAGGCCTGAGATCTTGCAGGCGGCTTCGCCCAGAGGCCAGTGGAAGCCCATGGCGTAGTAGGCGATCCTGAGAGGCAGAGAGAGCGTGAAGAGGATGTCAGAGATGACCAGGTTCAGGGAGTACATGGTGGTGGAGTTGATCTTCTTCAGGTTGGGACGGATCACATGCAGCGCAAGGCAGTTGCCAAGCAGCCCCACCAAGAACACGACGCTGTAGACAAGAGGCATGAGGACCCTGGCGTACTCCCGGTGGTCATACAGAGTGGGGCACGTCGAGTTCTGAGAACGATTGCTGGTGGATGAGGAGAGCATGGTTGCAGCCATCTTGTAGATAACTACAGAAGGAAAATATAGAGGGCCTACATTATTTACAGGATTTACATTTGGATTTATGTCATTGAAGAATGTTCTTAAAGGGAAGATATCTTTGCAGGGAAACTAAAATAAGCGGAAATGAAAGCTTTGTGCAGAGCAGCCTCGAAATATTTGAAGAAGATGTAAACATAACTTTTTATATATATATATATGTATATATAACGGAAGTTCACTGTCAATTTATCTGATGAATCACTTACATATGAGCTGATATATGAGGATAATAGGTGTTCCTGATAAACAGGGTGTGTACCGCCACCCTGTGGTTATCCATGTACACAACCCAAAGTAGTCCATTCCTGCCTTAGGCTTCATAACAAAGTAGCAGACTAGAAATACCATCAAATAAATAAATAAATAAATAAATAAATAAAAGCTAAAAAAAAACCCCAAAAAACAAGACAAAACAAAACCAACCCATCTAACTACATTTTCAAAAAAAAAATTTAGATAAGAAGCGTTATTTTAAAAAGTGTAATATTAAGGTAAACATGAAATGTGAGGGATGGTGAAAGGCGCAGACTTACACTCTCACACAATACTAAACATCGTGTTGAGAGATGGCCTTGCAGATGAGGAAGTCTGCTTCCCCAGGGTGTACTGCATTGAATGGCAGGCGGGAGGAAAGTTATATTGTTTGAGCTGAAATGATCACATGCCCGAGCACATGGCACAGCGGAGAAACACATTTCCTGGCCGTTCACAAATATTAAGGTGTATCTGGGGCACACTGAGAGAAAGCCTGCCTACCAAAGCTAGAGTTTACAGACAAAGACTGAAAAATTAAAGGGCTTAAAGTTGTAAGGTTCTAATTATGAGTTATTGTGTTCAGCTGAATTAAATTACTCTCAAGACCTGTTCTCACATAGAGAAAACAGAAAATAATTTGAACAATGTGTTTCTTTTCATTTACAATGTTTTAATTTAGTTCATCTTCCACCGTGGAAGTCAAGGCTTAGAAATTCATATACACTCTTTAGAAATCTATAGAAGTGTAAGCAAAAAGATGAAAAGATACAACTGACCTTACAAACTGAGGTAGGTTTTCGTGATATTCACAGAGGTTTTATGGATCCAGAAGGCATGGCACGGCCTGCGCAATGTTGATCCTGATCATAAGTTTGGCCCAGTCTACATTTAACCAGACTGCGTAGAATGAGGACAACCAGCCTGACATGCAGAAATCACAATCTGCTGCCCGTAGCCATAGTGACAAAATATCCTGCTAATATCTCTCTCTCTCTCTCTCTCTCTCTCTCTCTCTCTCTCTCTCTCTCTCTCTCTCTCTCTCTCTCAACTCTATTCCTCACCCTATCTCTTCCTGTGTCTACGTGTGACTGCATCACTTTTCATTTTACAAAACAACCTGCAAACTTGGTTTAAACTCATGGAGTATCAAATTGATCATTAAAAGTGGTCTTTTAATGAAAAGGAAAAACTGACTCTGTGTGTGTGTGTGTGTGTGTGTGTGTGTGTGTGTGTGTGTGTGTGTGTGTGGATCTCGATTTTACTGTGTGTGTGTGTTTATGCCACACAGTAAAATCGAAAATACACATTAGCAAGGTGAGATTTTGCTTGGTCCTTACTCTTCAAAGGTGTGTTTGAGGGTTAAGACGTACTGAAAAGTTTGAGGTTAGAATGGGTTTAGTTCATGGTCAGAGTCAGGGTTACGGTTACAATTCTGGGTTGTGAAATGATTTACGTCTTTGAACGTCCTCACAAAGATAGAAGTGAACGGGATTGAGTGTGTGCGTGTGCCTGGGTGTGTGCCGAGAGGGTGTTGAGCCATCTGTGGCATATTTTGAGACACGATTGGTTTCATGCACATGGTGTGCCATGTGTCTCCTCTGGGGAGGATGTGGCTTTCAGCTGCATGGAGGATCCACAGTTGTTCTGACAGCAGAGCTGCTTCGAATGGTGCAAAGATTTTGTCACAGTTTTGTCATAGCTGCTGTCTGGAGCCCTTGTGGCTCTGGCACTGAAATTCAGAGATTTATTTTTATTTATGTTTCCCTCCACGCCCACACACTAAGCTATGTGACCTAAAAGACTGACAAACTTCCCCCCGGTTCAAAAGCACCTTTGATTCCAGGGTGTTGAGGTCAGAGCGGAAACTAGCGTAAAAGTCAAAGCCACTCGGTTTGGTAGTCTTCCTCATGAGGGATAGCAGTAAACTCTGTTGTGGGTGGATCAGCTTTAAAAATGTTCTTTGAAGGTATAGTTCCATTTAAAATGAATCAAATCTTTGTGGTATGAAAATTATCAAGTATTTAACTTAATGTAAATGCACAGAAAAACTTTTCACTGACAAATCAAAACATATTTTAAAAGAATTAGCTGGGTTTTTTTTTTTACAATGTTTCCTCGTGTTTAACAATAAGGAGTCTCAACTGTACCAAATTAAAATTTTAAAAAAAGAGCTTTCTTGCTGATAATTAGTCTGCAAACTGTAATCTTTAAACTATTGCCACCGTTCTGGCAAGACTTTCAGTTACAGTAACTGAGCAGAATCTGTTGGCCCACGCACGTGGGTACATCTATGTACGTACATTCTCCTGCACATCTTTCCAGTCACCAAATAATAATTAATCCACTACCATAAAATTAGATACACTCAGGTACTGTATGAGGAGAAGATATAAATATAGATCTAAAAAGCAAATTCTGGCTTGTATCAGCACAACCTTCCTTTGTTGAAAACAAGTGTTGCGATGAGGCAGAGGAAGCAGAGGAACTTCCTCACGGCCTGCCCTTGTGGGTCTGACTCACTGGGCACCAGACGGCCAGATCACACCCCACGCTGACAGACACGGTGTTTTCTGATGGCTATTCATAGAAGACAATGGGAACTGCCTAATTGACCATGCTTTTTTTGTTGTTGTTGTTTTTTTTTTTGGTTGTTTTTCTTGATTTTCAATTGAAATGTAAGGCAATTGTGTAAATAAACAACAGCCCAAGTGGGTGGGTGACACATTTGGTGCAGGTTAAATTTGTTGTTGTTCTAGATTTTTTTTAAACCACAAATGCTGATCTGTTTTATTTGGATCATGTGGTCAAAAAAGGGTTTCAAAACTGATAGCTAATCCAAACTTTTCTAGATAAAGAGAATTGGGTTAAAGAGTAAGATGTAAGACTTGCTGTTTGTTTGTTTTTTTTAAAGTTACAGTTAAAAAGAACAAAAAAAAAAAACGCTACGTGCTGTTGGTGGTGATATTACACAACGCACCTGATGCATGTTGCCGTCTGATAATCTTTTGCAACCGCATTTCTGCAATGCAGTATAGCTATTCAGGAAATCATACCTCACAAATTCCGTCTTTTTGGTTTTTTGTAATATACAGATTTTGATGATAAGATGTTTAGTGCGCAGCCGCAGTCCAAACCAGATGGCACTAGTCTGCAGGTGACATTTAACTCTAGTTTAAGTCCCTGTAGACACCAGCCTGCTTCATTCTTAGCACTACTTAATATAAAATTAAAAAAACAAACAAAAAACAAACAGGTTTGACAACTGGTTTCAGCCTGACTCAGTTTGCCCAAAACTAGAAATGCATCATTTGCAAATCATTTCAAAATATGTGGACCATAATGTCACACAAGTGTTCCTAGCCCAGAGCGAGGGTGGAACGGATTCAAAGCTGTGCAGCCTCAAACGTGTGCTCTGACGGGATCAAGTCACAGGATGGCAGTAATGTCTTTATCACTCATAGCAAACAAAGCCATGCAAAGAAATGATTCAAAACTGTTTTAAAGTTAGACATTTGGTCATTGTTACAGTCATAGAAAACAGACATCACAAACACAAAATCAGAGTTCACACAAGTCTATATTTACAATTGTATATATTGCGCCCTATAAACTGTAAGCCATTTTAAATTCACTGGGGCAACTGCCAGAGGCTGTCTCTCAACAAGTACAACTGTGGCTGGTGGACTGAAGCCCATCTCAGAGGTTCTCTTCCACTTTTGCAGGTTGGTTTGTGGTGGCAGCTGACTAAGCATACAGTTTCACACATTCTTCTCCTTAGCTGCTGCTCAACGGTCCTCTAACATCTGATAGATGGCAGATCTCTGTGCCCAAGTGGAAATGTTTCATTTCATTTTTCTGTTCATTGTGACACGCCTTTACGCCAGTTTCTCCATTCCAGGATTTTCGCACATTTCAACGCTAATTTAACTTTAATTCAGTTTCAATTCTACCTTATTTATACAGCTTCTGTTGTGGCCGAGATTGTTTCTAGGTGCTTTACAGAAACCCAGAGCATGAACTTCTGAAGTAACAGTGGCAGGAAAAACCCGCTTTTAACAGGAAGAAGCCTTGAGCAGGACCAGGCTGGTGTGGGTGGACCGTGGCTGGGGGGGGGACAGAATGAGGAGAGGAACGAGCGTACAACATACATGTAACAGAATTTATCCTACTACATGTGAGATCGACACTGCCTCTGTTTCTGTTTTCACTTCTACTCTTAATTTCAGTTCCAACTGTTGTTTTTCCAAATCTCATAAGCAAGCAATAGAAACTTACAGAGCAGAGGAATTAAACCAGGCACAGCTAAAGGCTTGAGCTAGCTTACAGCGTTGGGCTTAGAGTGTGTAAGGCCATGTAACGTCTATCAGTCATTCGCCTGGTGCGAGGTAATGCACATTTGTCTTTTCTGTCTGATACAGTTGTCACATTAAAGCCCAACAACTGCTTGGTGCAGCACATGCACTCACGGCTGAATGTGGCCGTGGCCGGTTGATCTTTAAATAGGTTATTGTTGCGGTGCATTGTTGCCATATTTTCTCAGGACAGAAGAACGCAGTTGTGCTTCTGATCAGCACGAACCTGGTCCGCTGCCAACACTTGCCTCTCCTCCACCTTAGAGGAGAATTACTTTTTGAGAAAACAAGATGTGGCTGCAGAGGTTGCTTCATCGCTGTTCAGAAGAGATAACCGACTCGGTCTAGACTGGGGTTTTGTGTCAGAGCAGCCTACTGTCATATTTGAGCCATTATGGGAAGTGAAAATAATGTCTCTTATAAGCTAGATACCACCTCCAAAACAAGATCTTTGCATAATTATCGACTCGTGTAGAATTGTGGGTGGCGTGGGATTTACACATAGGTCATGCTTTAATATAGAATTCACACTAGATATTCTAATATATTCCACAGGAACATATGCATCACTTACAGGTAGATGGTAGCAATTACTCATTTGCTGGAGGACAATAAACTGGACCCTATTTGTTTCCTAGCCCTAACTCCTGAATCAGAACGAGTGTGTAACAGTACCTAGATCAAGAGTTTGAATGAAAATGCAAATGGGATGAAGTAACGGTTTAGGCTTCTCTGCTGTCAGATAAGAGGCTAAAACGTTGTGTTGCGAAACATGCTGTGCAGTAGAACTTAAGGTCATTGCTCTTGCTACAGCAGCTCAGGTCTTAGTAGAGTGTTACAATAGTGATTTAGCGTTATAATAACATTTAGAGAATGTGGCTGCAGCGAGTGTTTTTTTTTTTTTTTTTTCTGTCTGTAATGCTTCAGTGATCTGTGAGTGAAACCGACACACGCTTGAGGTTGCATCAGTAGTTGTGAGGAAAAGCGTAACTCTGGCCCGGAACCAAAATCCTGCCCTCTGATTGGGTGAAACACTTTGTTGTGGTTTTGGGGAGCAGGTAGGTTCGCAACAGTTCACGTACCATTCTCAAATCCTCTACAGACAATAGGTGGCCTACAATGAGCCGAGTCCTCTCATGAGACAAGCCTGTACTCTAGGTGAACAATTATGTTTATTGCTCAGAGTTGCTGATGCAAAATGTAAAAGTCTGCAGTAGTCAATAACCAGAATGTGCTTCTCTATTTTAAACAGAGTTTATTTCTATTCAGAGATAAGCAATAGTTCAGATAAACTAGAATCAGTATAAAAGGTCAGTAAATATGAACAAAAAAAGAGAACAAAATGATGTCAGTATAAAATGATTTTCTGCCTGAGTTAGTCAGGCTCCACGTCTGAACCTGATTACGGTGCACCAATGGGCAACAGAGGAAAGCTTTGGCTCTTTCATTAAAAGTAGATATATTGGAATGATAAACACATTAGCTACGCTTCCGCCAGTCAAGGAGGAACATTTCTGAGAACCCCACTAAATGTTATGTGGTTAAATTTAAATATGGGACTCTGTACTATAAAAAGCATCTTGCACCTGCAAAACTGACTCACTCTCTCTCTCTCTCTCTCTCTCTCTCTCTCTCTCTCACACACACACACACACACACACACACACACACACACACACACACACACACACACACACACACACACACACACACACACACGCGCGCACACACACACACACACACACGCAGACACACCCTTGCACTTCTACTATACTATCATTGTGAGGACTTTCATAAATATAATGTATCACCTAAATGTATAATATATTAAATTAAAGTATTAACTTAAACCCAACTCTAGCCTCAACCTCAACCCAAGTCTTAACCCTTAACAGTCCTTTGACGTTGTGAGGACCAAATAAAATGTCCTCACTGCGCTAGTACAGTACTGCGCGCGCTATGTCTATGTCTGTTCTTGAGATGTGGTACCCAGCAGGAATGAGGCCTCTGGGCGAGAGCAAAGGTGGGTGAGGAAGCGGTAAAAGTGTTCGGTTTCAAACTCCCACACATACTCTATATCAAATATGGATGTAAGAAGATAGGCTAGAGTATATGTAGACGTGCATGTGCTTGTTTCTGCATCCCAAATATACCCAATGATGACCTGATCCATGTCACTCAGGGCCTCAGAAGTCAAGAAATTAGATTGTCCTGTCCTGTCCTGGTTATATTTAACTAAATTAACTAAGTTTTAAATAGAAGCAGAGAACACACCGCAAATGTACAACGCTCCGGTCTAATGAAAAGAAAAAATGACTTCATCCTCCACTATCACAACAACCATCAAATAGGCAGTCAAGAAATATAAATGAATACTGTCATCGGGAAGTATATGCATACATGTATAAATGCAGGTTTAAAAAAGGTAATGAGTATTTATATCCTGTAATCATTGGTAAGGATGAACATAGAAACATGCCTGTATGAACACAGAGTGATTCTTAAAGACTGAGAGAATCCTCTCTGGAACACCAATGGAAAGAGAATAAAGCCGTGGGTCACTCAGGTATTGCTGCTGCTGTTCTCTGTCATTTTAGAAGAAGCAGTGGAAGAACACACTGAGTCCTTCAGCAGGCTCAGCACTCGCTTCTTGTAGGTCTTAATGGCAAAGAAGTAGAGAAGTGGGTCCAAGCAGCAGTTGAGGTTCATTAATGAGACTGTAATCTGGAGGAAAAGAGATCGTTGAAAGTGAAGAAGTCGATAGAAACAAGTGAAGTCCAAGGAACAGTCAAAGTTCTTACCTGCAAGGAAACTTTAAAAGCTCTCAGCTCCTCACAGACTGGCTGGTGGTGTATCTTTCTGGACATGAACTGCATCATATTGAGGTGGTACGGGCTGAAACACACCAGAAAGGTAAGGAGGATGAGTAGAATGATGATATTGGCCCTGTGTTTCCTTCTCAGTCGACCCGTGATGGAGTTCTGCTTGGCCACTGCGTGCAGTTTCAGGTTGATCTTGGCATAGCAGACCACGATGGTGATGAGTGGACAGCAGAAGGAGACGGTGCAGGCCAGCAGCAGGAGGTAGGGAGTGAAGCGGGACCCATCAAAGTTGAAGTACTCCATGCAGGTCCGTCTTCTTTGATGCTCGTAAAGTGCGTTGCGAAACAACAGCGGGGCTATCAGCAAGCACACCAGAGCCCACACCAGGCAGCAGACCCTGCGGACCACCTTAACGCTCCGCAGACTCTGCAGCCGGTGTGGATGCACCATGGCCAGGTACCGGTCCAAGCTGATACAAGTCATGAAGCCAATTCCTGATGAAAAAATTCAAAATAAATAAACACATTTAAAGACATGAGCTCCAAAGACATGGTCTATCGATCTAATTATTTTGGGAGGGGGCATTTCTGTGTCCTGTTTTAGGACAAAAAGATCCCATAGCACATTTAAAACCATCGCATCTTACCTGCGTAGGTATTTGCAAAGAAAAGCAGCGCGGTCAGTCTGCAGAGAAGGTCACCAAAGGGCCAGTCGAAGTGACGAATGTAGTATGTAATCCTGCCAGGAAGCGCCAGCGTGAAGAGAGTGTCAGACAGGGCCAGGTTGACCAAATAGACAGAGGTGGAGTTGGACTTCTGCTTCTTCTGGCAGATCACATAGAGTACCAAACTGTTGCCACACAAGCTGATGATGAAAACAGCAGCATAGAAAATAGGGAAGAGGACCACTGCAATGTCTTGGTACACAAACACATCACATGCCGTCTTGTTGTGTCCGGAGACCAGGGTAACATTTTCAGCCTCCATCAGCACCTGCGCAAAAAGGATCACAGCGTAAAACACCTCCTAAAATAAGATGAGAAAAGCTAATAAAATAACAGTTCGACCAATATGGAATGACCTTCTGCCTGTGAAATTCCCAAAAGAATATTGAACAAAGAAAATAGATCATTTTCTTCAATATTTAGCAGGGTAGATTTCTTGCTCTCTCTACTTACAGCAGATGTAAAGTTCAGTCACTGTCAATCCCCCTGCCTCAGGTGGTGGTGGGTATTATGTAGGCTAAGATGTGTGAAACCCAGTTAAAACTGGATCATATCCTTCCTCTGCTTCATTGACATCACAGTTCATCATCCTGGTTTCCATTTAGATGTGTTTTTGTTACGCTGTGCTCGCATGCCTTAAAAAAAAAATGCATGAACCCTCCCTAATTCATCTGATTTGAAATGAATTTTACATCTGCCGTCTTCACTGAAGACAGTTTTAATATTGATATGAGCATTGTTTTAGTAATAATAGGTCGGTAGTACAAAACCCCCCAAAAAACCCAATATATTTCTCAACCTTTCCAGAGGTTTGAAAGTTATGACTGGACATTTAGGAGGTTTCTGCTGCCACCTTCAGTCCAGAATAACTGTTGCATGTGGCCTGTCCATACGTTTCATTTATTTAATCTATATTTGGTGGAAAAACATCATTAAATGTGAGTAGCTGCTGCAGTTATTTGCAGCTCTGCTTTCATGAAGGATGTCTGGAGAAACGTGAGATCAACTGATACAGCTTGGGGACTTTAAATTAAGTTACTGCTTGAGGTTTCTCAACTCTGCTCTTTGTGGGTGAGGTGAAGACAGTCAGGCCTTGAGTGGAGCTGATGGAAGATAGAGGAGGAAGCCGGGGCTGATGCTGGTGTTAAACTGTCACAATCCTGTGATGTGTGAATAAGCCTGAATGCCACACGAAAATGTTATACCAACGTGCCGAAGCGAGAGAGAGAGAGAGAAAAAAAAAAGCCCATGGTGATGGATTCTGAGAAAACATGAGGGAAAATAGTAAATGTGGCAGACAAAGTTGTGGTGGCAAATCTTATTTCACTTGATGTCATGTGTGAAAGGAACCCAAGCTGGTGTTAAATGCATGAAGAAAAAAAAAGTCTACACTTGCATGATTCTGCAAAGGTAGAAGAAAAACATGAAATTAAGACAAAACTAATACATCAAGAGGGGCAGTAAAGTGCCCAAGATGAGATTAGAATTAGAAGCACGCTACAGTGTCTCGTCTCACTCGCCCACTAAAATTTCCCAAGCTGGTATAATTGAAAAGGATGGCTGCTGGATGGGCAAAAGGTCACTAATTGTCACCAGTCAAATGTGGTTATAGTACAACTCACTGAGGTCACAATGAGACCTTCATGTAGACACTGTCACCTGCAGGTTGGGAGCCTGCTGCACTTCAGCCTATGTTTCACGCTCCATTTATTTACAGTGCAGCATTAAACGTCTTGAGTCATCTAAATGGCTCGCTGGAAGCAGACGAGACAGTCGTTTGTCCAGAGCTCACTGGGTGTCCAGAGGGTCATCTGGTGTTAACAACAGTAGTATGTAGGATGTAACAGACAGTAATTTAAAAATGAAATTCAACACCAGAGAATCTCTCACTTATTTTTGGACTAATTTTACTATCTCAAATTAAATATAAAGGACCACTTATAACTGATTGCGTGCCCCATATTTTGATAATATCTGTTTTCTTTTTTTTAATGTCACACCAAAATCATGAAAGTGGTTCCTGACCCAGTCGTTTGGTGTGTTTGCAGTTTCCGGTGTTGATGAGTGTGTGACATGAAAGGTCCTAGGAAATTGAAAGTGACGACCCAGCATGGAACATGCATGGAAGTCACTTCTCAGAGATGTGACCTTTTTCTCGTTGTTAAGTCAGGCTAGGCTTACAAAAAGGGTAGGTGGATGGGTGGGTGGGTGGGTGGGTGGATGGGTGGGTGGGGAGGGGAGGGGGTGAAAAACCTGATTTGAAGATAATTATACAGTAGTCTGTGTTGCAACTGCAGCCAATGAGAGAACACCCTAGAAGGCATATAGTTTTAAAGGCACCTAGTGGTGCAGGAGTAACAGTGGTGTGTTGATGAGGTAAACTTAGAATGACTTCTGGTGTTCACGACATGTGTGGAGTGGCCAGCGTGGTTCCACAAACGGTGCCTAACCAAATTTGTTGTTTTTCTTTTTTTTTTTTTTTCCTTACTGCCAAAGAGAATTGTGTAGAAAAAATGTCCCACTCGGTTCTAAATTGTGTCTTTTTTGAGTGTCTTTAGAGTAGTTATTATCAAACCTTTTTGTAACTAATAAGAGCTGCAGGCAACAGTCTTGGATTTAAGTTAAAAATCATTTTTGCTCATATAGAAAAAAATGCAATGTGAAAAATCACAAGACCACTAGAGGGCGCTCACTCACCGCATAACAGCAATGGAAACGGTCTCAGTGAAAGTGTTTAATAATTTCTTAACTCAGACTTTATTTATTTTGTTACTTATCTTTCTGTCATCTCACCAATCCTACAAAATCATTTAATGTTAAAAAGAAATCCGAGATTTTGTGTCTAACAATTATTCTCTCTCTTTCTCTCTCTCTCTCTTTCTCTCTTTATCTGTGTGTGTGTGTGTGTGTCTGTGTGTGTGTGTGTGTGTGTGTGTGTGTGTGTGTGTG
>BJFM01000306.1:49784-61403 GCA_016586285.1 Arothron firmamentum | reverse complement strand
ATATACAACCTTCATCAGGTAAAATTGGCCTATGTACAGCAGCACACATTTAAATAGACCTTCAGCCAGAGGGCTGACATTTGGTGCATATCCCCTGCTGACTTAATCATGGCAAATATTGCGTGTCATTTTTACACCGCTCTTGGACCTGGCTGATGGTAGTAGTAGTAATTCACCACTGCTGTGAGAGAGAACTCCTAGGGTGAGGTGCCTTGTGCTCAAATACTGCCTGCCTCCAAATGTTTTCCGTTGTTTATGTCTTCGTATCCTATCCGATGAAACGGAAAGAAAAAAAAATATATGTAGCATTTACTGTGAATCATTGAGTTGTGCTGATTTCTTTTTATTTAGTTTAAATTACATTGTTTCTCCTTTCTGACTTTAATTTCCTCCGACTACTTGTTTACTTTCCCATGTGACTCTGAGTGTTCTAGGGCCCGCCCCTGTCTCTTTTCTGTAACCAATCACAAAGCTCAACTTCTGCACGGAAAGCCAATTGCTGCTCAAGCTTCAATACGTCATCGTCAGAAACATGGCGGCGCACATAACGAAGGCAGGGAAACTACTGCTTCCACTGTAAGTCAGTTCTTGTATGCGCTTCATGCGAGTGATCTGTGTGTCACGGTATTTTCTAAAAACCTACCTCTTTAGAGTTATTGCACACTATAGGTAATACCTTATAAGCACATTGTAGTTTTTAGTATTTAGTATTTTAGCCTAGTATTAGCATCTGGTGTTTTAGTATAAGTACTCTCCTGAGACTTGCATGCCCTTGTGTGTTTCCCTTTCGAGCTGCTGGAAATGTGAATTTCTCTCGGAGATTATTAAAGTATCTATCTAATCTAATCTAAATAGCTGCCAAAACATTGAGTGTCATGAATAATTTCCCCTTAATTTACTGTCGTTGTTCATATCATAGGCATGGTCGACTATATTGACAGGCTAATTTAATATTTATTTTACAAAAGCTGGCCTTCATCGTCAAATTTAACAACTAATCTACGCAAAACTACATTCATTTTATTTACACTGATGTCTTTCTTGTTTAGTGGTCTTGCAAGGCAAATGGAGCAATTTTTCTATTAACCTGCATAACCTCCACTGGTTTGTATGGTCAGGCAGTTATTTGCCTAAAATCTGTCGCACATTAAAATACTAATCATTTTCCTAGGATTGTAGTTGTGGGTGTCAACATCATCATTGTATTAAATGATGCTGTTAATAATTTAATTCTGTGTCATGCCCTTTACGCCATTAAAAGGTAAAATGACTTAATTTAAACAAAATCTAAACCAATCAAACACAAGATTAATTTGCAGTCTCAAGCAAAAGAACTACATTTCCCACAGTTGTCAGGGTTTATTGTAATGACATTCAGTTGTTTTCCCCCCCAGATAATATCAGCAAAAGAGAGGTGAATGGTAATGATCAGGACTTTCTTTCCATATATGTTTTTTTGTTGTTGTTTTTTTTAATTTCCAGATGTCATGAGCATATTCAAGCAAGAGGACAACACCAGGTTTCATTAGGATTTAACTGTGAGAGTGGTTTAGGGATAATGAGACCTCACTGTCTCACATCATTTCCTCCACCACAGAGTTCAAACCTCAACCCCAGAAAGAATTTTGAGCATGAAGAATAACATGATAAAGATAACTGGATAGAATTACATTTAGGTAAAGTAACTGGAGAGTTTACCTGATGACATAAGTTGAAGGCAGGGTAGCAAAGACTGAATTACCTAATTTAAATTAACAAATGGATGAATGATTGGCATCTTTGTGCATCTGTTCTTTACCGCTTACTTGTTAAAAATGTTGTTTGCTGGTTTGGATAAGGGGAGATGGACAACAAAAAAAGAGTTGGCATATTCCATTAAGCATGTTCAATACTCCTGTAATAAGTCTTTGCTGCAAGATTGGGTTGTGCTGTGTTTTTGTTCTGGTTCTAGCCAGACGATCATGAGTATTGTGTTCCTGTGTGTGGTTAATGTTTTTCTAAGTTTATATTTTCAGTGAACTCTCCTTTCTAATCCTCTTAATTGAAAGTATTTGATGTTTTCATGCCAGTGAAAGCTATCCTCAAATATAGCTTTAGCATATTCATGATTGAAATCATGTTATGGTTTATATTTCTGGAAAGCTATAACTGTACTACATGGTTAAATACAGCCTTTAAGATGGATAGACTGAGAGAGGAATGTGCACTTGTTTTATAGACAGCCTAGAGCCCTCGTCTTGGCATTGGCGGCAGACTGCTCTTTGTCACAAACACCCTCGTGTCAAAGATGCAACAGCATCCTGGAGGAAGCATTGACTGCTGCTATGAAGTCGACAAGTGATGAAAGTAGCCTAGAGGTTGTCAATTAAGAGAGCCAAGGCCTGGTCCTTATAAGTTAATGGGCAGTTTCCTCTCTCAGGGCCTGCTAGGGCTTTACAGCACAGCTTATAAAAAACCCAAGTGTAATGCACCCCTATAACGTTTTCAATTAAGATAAAGAGCATAAAGCAGTGCAGAGACTTGGCAGCCATGCACAAAAGTGGCATTTGGCATAAATTGAGAGGAGAATTTTCAATTGGCCCAGTTGTTTTAAAACAGCAGCCACTGTGCAGGATTTTATTTTGATGGCACTTCATGCTGACTGGAAGCATTACAGACTTCCTGGTGTCTTTCCATTACCAGCTTCTTTAGCGTGGTCACATGGATGCGCAGTCTGAAGTTTTAAAGGCAGTCCTTCTCAGTTGTAAAGGATTTCAGACTGGACGTTACAATTTCAGTAAAAGACAAGAAGAATAATTCAATGTAATTTAATTAATGAAAATGAAATAAGTCTGAGCTGAAATAATTAGTGTAGCTATGTCATAAATTGTTTATTTTCTGTGCTGTTAGAAACAAGACTAGCACTTTAAAGAAAATCCTATAAATCAACTGGTCCCTTTGTGCGGTAGAGCCGGCTTTAGCTTCCGGGAGGAAAAATAAATGAGTGTTGAATAAACACCAATGTGTTGACACCTCATTTCCTCATTGATTGGTGGTGGAAGCTAGCCTTGAGGTGTGTGGCCATAATCCAATCAAGCAAGAAAACAACCATGTTGACTGTGTAACCAAATTCTTAAACTGGGATGGGAAGCAGCTTAAAGTGCATTTCTTCTGTATTTAGCAGTTTATTTAATCTACTTTACTGTTTTTCTTTCTTTTTTTGTTAATAAATTAATTAGTTTTCAATTGTCAGGTCATATTAAACAAGAAAACAAATTAAAACTGGCCTGTTG
Organism: Arothron firmamentum; assembly: GCA_016586285.1. Lineage (NCBI taxonomy): Eukaryota > Metazoa > Chordata > Actinopteri > Tetraodontiformes > Tetraodontidae > Arothron > Arothron firmamentum. Next base: position 58,131 of record BJFM01000306.1, on the reverse strand, counting down.
CACTTTGTATTACTTGAGCTGTAGTAATTCAATAAGACACTCTATTATCAGCTGCTGATCCCGTCAGTCATGTCTTTGAAATGTGTTACAGAGCTTTAAGTAACACGTGTTGCTATGTGAAAACAAAGTTGTGGTGACTGGCGTGGCGGCCAGCTGCGTAAACACGGCCAAAGCTGCAGTGTGAAATGACAGAAGAGAAACCTACACTTGTTCCAGCTCTCATCAAGGTGGATCCATGCGGCCAACAGATGGATCCCTTACCCAAGCATCTCCGCAGAAAAAGAGCAACCCAAACAAGTTCCTTCACTCCGCACTGAGGCCTTTGATCAGTGCCACATCTTTGCTTTCAGAGTAAGATTTCATTGGATCCCGGCACTCTTGTGGATACGCATCTGTGTAAACACGAGGGTGGAATGTGTGAACAGCACCACTAAAGAATTTTGCTCTGGAAACATGGGATGTGCTTTGCTAATGACTTTTTGTGTTGTTTGAAAATGAGCGCGGGGGTTTGTTTGACTGAAAAGTTGCAAAAGATGACGAAGCAAGTGAGTTGGCGTGTTTTGCTTTTGTGTGGTGTGATGTTATTCAGCTTGAGTACCGTAAAAAAACAAGTCATTCTAAAACATTTAGGAGGCCTGCAGTTTTAAAGACTAATGAAATCCAATTTTCAAAAAGGTCTTCACATTTTCTAGTGTAATTAATACAAGCTGCTCATAATCTATTTGTTTGGCAAATGACTATTTAATTTTAAATCCTATATTGCACACCGACCTCCTCTGTGGGACCACCCAGTTTCCTCCTGAGTGTCATAACAGTTTGTAGACACTATGTTGCATTTTAAAAGCATTTACTGTAGGTATGACTAACATTTTCTAATAAAGAGTGTTGGCCTGGTAGAGTTTTGCCTGTGTAGCATTAATTAGGTAGCAGTCCATTGTGTGTGGGCAGGATATTGCTTCCAGACTTTAAGTCAGCTACACCGTCACTAAACCGTGGAGGTTGTTTTGAGTATTGACTTTGAGACGCCTCAAAAACAATCAGTGATGTAGATGATGGGTTATTAGGGGAAAGCCGTCCTCTCTGCTTTATTCTCTGCCGCTGGTACAGTTTTCTCATGACACCGATGCTGGCTCATTGCCATGGTGATCACTTAGTTCCAGGGTGATGAGGTGTAACCCATTTAGGCAGCATTTCCTGTCTGATACACATCATTCTAATGAGTACGAGGCCTGCTTTTATAGCAGTGTTTGTTAACCAGGTACAGCAGTGGTGTGCATGTGTGAGTGTCTGCATTAGTGTGGGATCTTTGTGGCTCTTTCTGCCTCATTCCTTTTGTCTCTTTAATAGAATTCTCTCCAACAGAACATGGGCCCGCTCTGTCGGAGCGGAGCTGCAGTTCTTGGTGCAACCTCTTGGTGTCAGGCTTGACAATGTGCTTTCTGTGGACTGTTTCAGACCAGCTTGTGGTCCTGTTCTCATGTTTTTGATTTAAATAAGCCCAACTTGTCATTGATGGACTGTCAGAATACGGACTTTGGAACATCATATTGATGTGCACTATCAGATAGTTTGTCCAGAAACTGTGTTTGCAACACAGTGAAAGTTTTAAAGTGTTTTTTAAAAAATGCAAACTTCAGAAATGAACAACTGGCATTTACCCTTGGAGTTACTCCAGTGGATCTAAGGGAGATTGTAATTGGAAATGTATTAACAATTAATATTTTTCTCACCACTGAAGAAAATCTTATTTTATCCACTAGTTATCTTCTTGCACTTTTGTTGTCCCTGAGCTTCTAAGTCCATTGTTTCGTTCTTTCATAACAATGTGACGAGAGCTTTCTTGCATTTTCTTTCATTGATCCTATTGGTTCTTGAACTCATCTGTATTTTTTTAATGTGGATCTTTTGTCTTAAAATGACAACTAAATGGTATACACTTGCCATCAAAACTGATGCCAGTACATTTTTTAACTGCTTTGAGCCCATAAAAAAATTGCAATACTGGACAACATTTTTTTATGGTCAGTGACTGATTCAAGCCTGGTCTTTTTCACTACATTGTGTTGAGATTAGGTGACTTGGCCATCAAGGAATTCTAAATTTGTTGAGGTGTTGATGGTCTTCAGGAGTATAATTGAGCATTCTGTCCTGTCAGCTCTGCAGCATTTATAGAAAACAGAGCGACAGAGAGAGAAGACAGGATTTATGTTTACACTTAAAATATTTCATTATGAATTGATCTATAAATCCTTAATTATGATATTCCTAGTATTTTTTTCCAGGTAAATGATCATAACTACTCCTCTATATTGGACAAATGAGCTCATTATCACACACTGAAAACCGATCTGAGGTGTAATTGTCTGAATTAATTATGGACTTTGTTATTTCTGATGTCTCTGCGTACACATCTACAACTTCTCATCTGATGTTTGGTTGTAGATGTGCGGCCCCATACCTGTCACTGCCACCACACATCCCTGCCTGCATGTCTAACTCCTTCTCGCTCACACCCTCCATGGTGTTTGTTTGGCTGCTGGGTTTTTGTTTGTTTATTGTTTCCAGATGGCAGACACAGACTTCATTTGAGCAGCTTTCAAGTTCCCAGAGAGATTTTTACTGCCTTGGCTGAAGCGCTTATCCTGTTTCCTCTAGTCGGGCTTTATGATAGGCCCTTTATACATAGCAACTGGAAACAACTGTCACTACCAGTCTGGGCTGGGGGCAAGTAAGAGCAAGCACAGTTACAGTCTCTCTCCTCCTCTGAATTCTACCTGCATACATTGTTGTGCAGCTGAAAAAGGGCCTGGAGAAACAGTATTGTCCTCATGGAGTAACAAAAACTATTAGTGATTGTGTCAGCTTTTCCAGATGTGAACTTAGAGGACGATGACTGTAAGTGTACTCACGGCTTACGGAGCTTGGAGTTATTTTGCACGAGGACCTGGCTGAGTGTTGTCTGGGCATTATTAAGGTCCGTGACATCATGTATTTACAGGAACCCAGGAGGGAGACTTGCCCCAGTAAATGTGGGGGAGGACCAGTGAATGTCTTTACTCATCGGATGCGGTTTTAAGACTAGTAGTAATCAAAGCTCTCAGCTACATAAAACCCACCCCTTCTCTTTAAGGAGGCATTTTCTACCGACTGCTGCTGAATGAGTGATTACCCTGACATTCCAAACTGCCTAATCCTATTTTTCGCAGTGGTTTATCCCGGAGTAATGGTGTCTAAACTGCTACATTCATTAGTGAAAACATTACTACTCAGAACTGAATGTCAGCTATTTTTATTTATAATTTTTCTTAATAATATTTTTTACATATTTACAGATATTTTACACTCTCCTCATGTGAAGAGGAACATAGAAAACTAGATGTCACGCTTGCTTCTGTTCTAAATGGATGAATTGCTCTGTTAAGATGTATTGGCCCCAAGTCGTGAGTGTGTAGTGGTGCTCCATATGTTGTGAATGGCGAAAGAGTCAGGCTGACCTGCTTGTGAACCAGTGCAGGGATCTCCGAGTCGAAGTGTTAGGAGATCTGACTTTAACGTTTACGTAATCAGTGGTGTTTGTGTTTTTGCACCACTGAGAGCCCGGCCGATGAGCTAAGCTCATCAGGGTTTGGGATCTGGTGCTGGGGTGAGAGAGAGGGCAGACCAGAATGACCCATATCTCTGGGCCAGCATGGCTGCAAAACTCTTCCAACAGAGTTTACTACAAGGCCCACAGCCAGGCCGTTTAACTGTCTGGTGCAACGACATAATGCCTGTGCTAATGCCCTCCTAGGACACAGCTACTCTCACTAGACTCTACTTTTTATCACGCAATTGCCATTTGGATCTTTGTAACAACATTCTAGACATATACTATACATAAATGTGAGGGATACTAATTAATTATACTAACTAATTAAGAATTAATTTACTGTGTGACTATGTTTTTTTTTTAATATACTTTTAAACACTTCATATATACAGAAAAAAAGCAGTCATCTGCTTTGTTAATGCAATACACTTGGAAATCTTAAGGAAATAAGACTAAAGGTGAGGGATTCCAAGCCAAGATGACACATATTTTTCATATAAAAAACAAGAACTAGAATAAGCAAAATGATGAAACAAATCTGTTGTGAACTAGCAGTGTATTCCTTTATTTGATCTAACCCTGCCACACCCTGCTTTATCCTTAAGAAATTTGTTTTATTGTGTCCTGTAAGTTTAGCTTTGCATGGTTTAATGTTGGGTTATATTCACCATGAAAAATGGACCCTGCACTCAGATGGCAGTATAGACAAGACCACAAGCAAATTGCCATGGCTTTTAGTCCCATCTTCGATGATGCGGTACTTCCTTAGCCTTTTGTCTTCTGTTTGGGGCACAGCTGTCATACTAGGTGCTATCCGTGCTCCCCTCCCAAAAACCTCAGGCCACGCGCCACTGCACCCCAAACACTAAATAGGAGCATTAGACACACTGTGTTAAAGGCTGCTGGTGTTTGAGCTGTGGCTGCGGGTGCATGTCTTGTCCCAAGGCCAGAGGCATGCACATTATCACAAACGCAAACCCGCAGCTGCACACCCCACTGCAGAAGTTATCTATTGCTTTGTATCCCTTTTATAAGACAATAGATTTATTCTTTTGTGTTAAATGCTCCTTTGTCCCATTGCTGACTTCCTTTTTGTGTGTGTCTCCCATTGACCCAGCTCTGTGGTGTTTTTTTTTTTAGCTCACTCCTCCTAGCTACAGATCTGCACTGTGAAAATAGCCACAAGGCCTAGCTGCCCATATGTAGTGTTGCAGATTTTGATTATGCACCACCACCATCGCACCTCAGCAGGGTATATCCAAACATGAAAATTAATTCACAGCTAAATGCTGCTATATGCAGTCAGAGACGGAGAGGAAAATCAAACACGGGTTTACACTAGTGAACGACCTCAGAATTAAGAAAGCAAGCCTAAAGGCAGGTAGAGATGGCAGTGTTCTTAATGAGCAAAGCAAATGGAACAGTTACTTTCCCCCTGCTTCTATTAACAACACATGCCGATTCAGTCGTCTCACAGAGGAGAGCTATTTAATTGCATGGAAGTGTAATGGGTAAATAAAATAACCGGGAAAAATTTTCTTTCTGCAGCTGCTCAAAAATCAAATTAATGGAAAAATAAGAATACAATTATCATAACGAGCTGTGGTTTTAAACAGGGCTGAACACTCACAGGAGTGTCATTGATTCATATGTATTTAGAAGATTTAAGTTTGGCTGTGAGTATGAAACAGACTCGTTAGTTTATGCCTCTGTTCTTCCTTTTAAACATTTAAAGTCATTAGACTTGGGGAATCATTTCTTTCCATAACCTGGCAGGTCTGTCTGAAGGCATTCCAAAGTTTTAGCTGCATTATCATGTTATTACACTGCCTGTTATGAACTTTAGCATGAAAGTACTTGTGCTTGACTTTGTCTCAGAGCAATGCAAATGGAATTGCCCCCTGTCGGTTTGGAATGCACCCAGCTGGCCTTTAAAAGGTGATAATTGGAAAATACAGGATGAAGCCGCAGTCAAAGTGGGGACCTTGTGTTAGACCAAGTTAACCGTGGCAAGGATGAAGGACTAAAACATGAAACATGAAACATGGAAATTAAATATAGAACGGTCATCTTGATTTGGGGATGTGCAATGTTGTCTTCCAAATACGACCATTAACTACAGGCCAGGTGTGAAGGGCTTATCAGAGTGTGTTTTGCAGGTAGCCTTTGGGTCTGCTTGTTCTCCAGCAAATAATATTTACAGCTAAATCTGTACTTACGCAAATATTTTTTATTTTATTGCAACAAATATAAAGTCTATCGAAATATAAAGTCTTATGCCACTGCATTTTCTGTTTCTTTATTTCTTTCCTTTCCTTTTTTCTCTCTGTAGCTGCAACTGTGTTCTACGTGTCTTTACTAGTCCTAGTACAGGAAACCTTTACTGTATGGTTCTGGGATGCTCTGGCCTGCATTTCCCGCTGCAAATGAGACAGGTAATATCACCTGTCATGGCAAACAATGCCTCTGGAGAAACTGTCATTTGCTTAATATTTAATCAAGTGCAGTGTTTTCCCCTTTTTTTCTGGTGCATTTTTCAGATGTGCACTGGAATGAGAGCAATAAATGTAGATTTTCAAATGTAGATTTTTAAAATACACAGTAACCTTAACCTGAATGGCTGAAAAATCCCCATAAACATAGGATGCAGAGTAATGATGATATTGGCGGTTAAAAGACAGGAGACTTAAACAGCAGCACCCCTCTTTAAAGCCTGTTTCCACTTTTCTTGTGTTAACATATCGTACGCCTGTGCATCCTGTCTCTGTTACTGTGTTCTCCTCACAATGATAACATTCTTTTGAAGTTTGTCTCTACTACAGGATCTCAAGCACAGGACAAAGCTAGAGGGGATAGCTGCTGCACGGGAAGGAAATTTCAGCCAACTATTGATACTCACCTATTGTTTATTTAAGGGTCTGTCCTACAGAATTCTGAACTTCTCCCTCTGTTTGCGGTGCTTAAATCATATTGCACATAAATTAGACCTCCATAATTATTTAGAGGTGCTTGACACCAGCTTGGTGGTACACTTGCACTCAAGTCGAAAGTGACATGTCAGCCGCCATGACCTGTGTCAGTCAGCAGACATTTCCAGCATCAGTCTGCCACCACCCACTCTGCCCTCTGTACAGGAAACTTTTTACTAACTCCCAATGGAATCTTTTTTTATGACTTCCTGTACCTGATTACCTCTGTTGCTCTATGAATTCCAGAAATGGACCAATTTTACTGTACTTTTGACCTTAATGTTGCATTTCTGTTGTGTTCTGGAAAGACCATTGCAGAATGTTGACTCATATTCTTTGTTCAGTGCAGTGTCCTGTGTAAATTTAGTAAGTTTTCCTTTTTTTCTTCTAACAGGCCAAAGTGTTATAATCAAAATTTACGCTAGGATTCTGTAACACAGTAACCCTGTTTAGTCTGTTTTTATTGCATGAGTATGGAGTCTACAAAAAGTTAAATAAAATACTGGTGAAAATATATATTACTTAAAAAGGGGAAAAAAAACTGTATACTTTATCCTGCAGTAGAAAAAATGTAAAAGAATTACTGCACGTAGGAAAAGATGCTCGTATAGATGAATTTTAAAATTCATTTATTCCTCTTCAAGCCACAATTTTTGTAACCGTAATTCTGTTGTAATACTGGGACTGTGCCAAACAAGTCAAAAAAATATATCTAATATTGAATTTCCATGAGCCTCCCAGTGAGGGAAGGAAGGGGCACTGTTTATTGCCCACTCCCACCCACACCACACCCTTAATGGAGAACTAGGCCAAAACAGGGTCCTGCTTTTTTCCTTGTCCCTTTCCACAAAACAGCTCCATGTTTATATTCCTGGTTGTTGCGTCAGCAGTTTTAGCTAAAATGATGCTGCGAACCATAACTAAATCTCACAGGTAAAATGTTTCAAATCTTTCAAGAAGCTGTAATGAAGTAGATTCAACTCTTACTGTCTGTGATGCAGCACACATGTTTGGAGAGGATTACTCGGAGAATGTGTCATGTAAGTTCTCATGGACCAGCTAGAGAGCCATACAGTCTCTTTAATGTGGGGTGCCGAGAGGGGCCGTGGGCTGCTGTGGGAAGGGGGATGTGGCCTATATAATACTTCCATGGTTTGGCAGTCAGATTTTCAAGAAACTTCCTGGTGTGTCAGGATCAATCAGGCCTAAGCCAGTCTTAATTAAGAGCTTGAGGCTTGGCAGAATTTGAGGGCAAAATGCATCCCTGTTGCTGAAAATAATGGAGTATCCATCATTACAGCTTGCTTGTTAAATTTGCTGTTTTATAGTCTTAGGAAAGGAAATTGTATATTAATTATGACAGTGATAAAGATAATGAAGTTTGTCCCTGGATAAATGTTCTAGTGTAACTAAAAAGGTATAGTTATTCTAGCTCTGAAATATTAGAAAAATAGTAAAAAAAAAAAAAAATAGTAAAATATTTGGCAGTTCTGAACACATCTTTTCTTAATCAAAGGACTTTTACTTGACATCATCTCAGTTTATTTAGAACTTTCTAAATGTCACTATTGACACACTTTCCAGTGGAAAGCAATATTACAAATGCTATCTAAAAACTCTCTGAACATTGTAGTACTTTTCAGATATATCAACAGAGGCAGTGGTTTGATCATTTCAAAATAGGTGCAGGTATCATTTCCTACCACTTGGGGGCACAGGATACTTACATGCACGGGCAGTGAAGAAGGTGGGATTTTGTGTGTGTGTGTGTGTGTGTGTGTGTGTGTGT
>BJFM01000306.1:27217-46622 GCA_016586285.1 Arothron firmamentum | reverse complement strand
CACACACACACACACACACCCGGTGCAACCGGAGCCAGCCGACAGTCACCCAGCTCTTGTGGGTTTAGTGAATTAAGAAGACACTTCTTGTGTGGATTTTTCAATTCTTCAACATGTCATTTGGCTGGGAGTGCCATTGTCCCCTTCCCCTTTTCTCCCTGCTCCTTCTGCTGAGACGAGTTGTGTCATCCCCTCATGATCAGCACTTTTGTTGCCTTTGTTTTTGGCCCTACCTCAGAAGTCCATCTTGTCTTTTATGTCTCTGCCTTTCATGCATAAGGGAACAGTTGTGGCCTGTTGTGGGGCTGTTCCAGTGCATTTCCACCAGTGGGGTTTCCTTTCATTCTCTTCAAAGTACTACAATGGGGCTCTGAAGGCCTGAATGGCCAATGCAGAGTGCACAATCCTACAGAGCCCACTCATTTTGTTTTGCCAGAGTCAATAAAAATGCTAAGTTAAAACCTAACCCCTTTATGCCCTCCTCAAATAGAGCAACTGGCTTGACCTTTTGGAGCTCTCTCTCAATTAACTTTTAATGATAAATTCATTGATTTTTTTAAAGCGTCATTCATAAACCGTATCGTTCTGTGCAGATTTAACCGTGTCATTCATCCTTTTTAAAGTAAGTTTTTCCTACAATGTACAGCAGGAGTTTTAATTGAATTGACTTATTGAGTTTCTCTAACAGACACACAGGGGCTGAGAGAGCTGGACAAACTTACATTTATCTCTTATGTCCTTTACATTCTAACATTTCCTTGTCCTGAGACTTGGATCAAGACGTCCCTGTTTTTCAGAGGAAGAGTGGGATTTGATGTGAAGGGATGAGAAAAGAAAAAAAAAGTCTGCTGTCGTCTTTGAGCATTACGGCAGAGGCCTTGCATGAAAGCATTGTGTGCCGATTTGTGAGCTGTGAGAAAGCCAGGGACTTTGGGAAGGATTACAGGTAGGCAGGCATTGGCTGCTGAAGATAACCACCATGACTTCGTCCTCATTGTGTAGATTAAGGCATAAAACCCAAAGTAATGAGACTAGAAAGGGGCGAAAAAGACAAGGAGGGGAGGTGGAGAAAGGGGTATTGTTAATGTTCAGGTACACTAGCACTGGAACAAGACGGATACATGGGTCCAATGGTGATTTCATTTGGATAAATTATATCCTAATCACTGTCACAAATTTCTTCATTTGTGTCTCTGGGATATTTACAATGAAGTTTTTAATTCTTCTGTCCCTGCATTTTTTTTTATTTTTTTTTTTTAACCTGAAGTAAAAAATTGTGACACACAAATGTAAAACCATCACACTGAGAGGATGGACATGTGCAAGTCTAATGTCTCACCCTTTTTTTTTATTCTGCCAACAAAGGAAAATATGTTTGACAGGCAAACATGAAACTCTGTTAATGAATGATTTTTGTTTCTGCTCTAACAGACCACTTTTGGCAAATAGAGAGCATATTTGTGCTTTAAGGACATCAATTTCCTCCCTTTTCATTACTTTTATTGTCATCAAATTTAATGTCTCTACCACCGGAGACCTCAGAATATAGTTTGCATATTAAGAAGCAGCTGATTATTGTTGGGTGGAAATACAGATCTTTAATTTTCTGCATTTTAGACACAGCTTCTCCCTGGCTGGCGGTAATTGTAGAAATCTACATATTTGTCACCAGTCTGTCATCAGGGTCCGTTCTGGAGTGAGCTTCTTGTTATCTGCAGTAATTCATGTGGTTGGATGAATATTACCACCTAAATTAGGATAATTTGGTGCCAGGTGGAGGCCAATAGACTTGCAGTCAATAGTGATGATCTTGTCATTATAGTGCAACAATTACTACAAACTATCCATGATAGAGTCTTAATAAAATATTGACTCACATTATGTAATAGCTCATGTGTCAACTTTTTATATTTATCTTACTCTCTTTCTACTGCCTCGGTAACAGTGCAACAGAGTCAGAGTACATTATGATCCCAGCAGGGTAGAACAGTATTTTGTAAATGTTGTGAATTTCTTCATGTACTGAGTCTTTACATTTACATTTTCTGTCTGTATGGCACTCTTGACAAAACTCTGATATTGTCAGCTGTGAGACCTTTCCAATCTATGTCCAAACAATTCAATATTTCATAGGTGGACTTCAATTAAGGTGTAGAAACATCTAAAAGACCATGAGAAGAATTCGAAGTCCCCAGAGCTCAAGTGTGTGTATTTATACTCAAGCAGTTTTGTACAGAAGACGGTTATTCAGATTCTGCTGTATGTAAAAGAGAATATGGATTGTTTGCATGGTGGGGTCTCATTATGCTAATAAATATTTTATCATGGAAAGAATACTACATGATTCAGGAAGGCCAGTGACTACTCACAGCTCCCCACTTCAATGCAGAATTCTTGCCCTCTCTTCCTTCTCATCAGCGCTTTAGTGCCACTGGGCCTGTGTCTACTTCTGTCTCTCAGCTAATGAGAACCATCCCCGTCCAGAGCCATATAAACCCACAAACATGCACCACCCCTGATCTTAGACCAGTAAATGTAGTCACTGTGGCCAGGGCCCGCCACTTTACAGCTGCCAATTTGGTTGCAGCCTTATATCATCTTAACGTTTCATGTTAAATAAAGATACAAGAGGTGGAACAAAAAACACATTCACAAGTTTTCTCATTTTTTATGCAAGCATACCGTTAGAAAATGTGGTGAAATAAAGAACTGGAATAAAAATTAGAACCAAAATAATCAAGACAAAAATATTTGCAACAACTTTTTCATATTTTAAAAAAAAAAGATATTTTTTAAAAATTGCTAGCTTTTGTCATAAGGCAGGCATGTCTGCTCTTAAAGTGGCTTGTTGTTTGCATGAAACAAGACAAGTTATGATTGTACGCTGTAGATTCAGGAAATCCCTACTGGATTTTAACAGACTCCGGCACACCGTTTACTGCAGCTTTTTCAAATTGTTATGGTGAAAGCTTCGAAGGTTTTAACAAAAAGTTTTACATTTCAATTCCATTGCAGGAGCAAGTCATCTTAACAAAATATTTTTAATTTGAACAATATTACTGTTCAAAGTAAACAGAGTATTGAGATTAATCATCAATAACAGGAACAAATACTACTCATGTACTTGTTAATGTTAATTATTCACTGCCCTTAGCTGTGTATTGATACTTTGTGTGTCTATCTGACTATCTAGGTATCTACTACATACACAGTGCTGTATAATACAATCTAATTTTTTATTTTTTTTTCCTGTTGGCACTTGGCAGGACGAGTGGCTCCCTCTTGCCCACATGCTGGCAGTTGTGTACTGAAGCATGGCGTCATCACCATCATTCTGCAGGCCCCTCACTGCGCTACATACCCCGCAGGGCAGTTCTCTACTGCCCTGGTAATGATGAGCGAAAATTGAGGAAACTAGCTTCCCTGGATGTAGACTGCGCTGTCTTGGATTGTGAAGATGGTGTAGCCCTCAGCAAAAAGGTATAAACACACATGCGATGAATGAACTGCAGACTCGTGTGAATGGAACAGGCACTGACCAAATGGACACACAGCTGTGTGATTGTGAATGATTTTAATTTGACCTCTTTTCAGACAGGTGCTTGGTCTTAATCACTTAAAGGAAAACTACCTAAGGGAGATGCTTGAAACAAGCACATTTCAATCTATTATGATGGAATAAAGGCCGTGGTTCCCCCCATCAGAGTCCTTTAAAACAAGGTGACCATATCCCACTGGGTAAGCAGCGGGAAAGCACCAGATGCAGCAGGTTAAAAGCATTCTCCTCCCGCCCACACAACCTCCTGATTGGCTCTGCTGAACTGCCCATGAAATTGTGGTTGGAGAGTGGGATAAAGAAGGGGCCTGGGTAAAAAGTTAACAAAGGTTTTTAAGTCATGATAATAAAGATGATTGATATGGCTCGAGGCTGTTCCTGTAGCAGACAAAGACAATAAGATGATGACCCGTGTGACTGACAGGCTAAAACTGTGACCCTGTGGTAGGGTTGGTGGATGTTAGAGCTTCTGTCTTTATTATGTGTAAGTGCAGAAATGTAGAGAGGAATGCAGCACTAAAGCAGCTTGAGGAGATCTCAAATGTACTTCTGGGGTGTCAGCATGTGACAGGTCTATGTCTCTATTTTAGGTCAACATCCCTACCTAAATGATCCACTGACCCATACATTGAAAAAAAAAAAAAAAAAAAAAAACCAACAAACAAAAAAAACCCACATTATTTGGGTTATGTGATTGTTTCAAAAGAAAACTTTTTCACCAGAGGAATTATCTGGTGAGTAACCTGTCAGAAATTTTCCTTCAAACATAAGGGATTACCGGTACTTTAACTCCAGTACAATCATTGTCATTGTCATTGTCATCAACTGCATAATACAACTATAATACAACCTTCTACAGTTCTCCCTTGGTACTGTTGTACACCTAGTCATCCACTTATTGCACTTTTAATTTTCTCGCATCGGCATTTATCTGCGTGGCTGGCCTGGGTATGTACTTTGTTGTAGGGGTGATTTGATTTCAGCAGATGTGGGTAGCGCTTGTGTACAACACTAACACACTCCTTGTGTCCTTTCTGAGACTGTAACAATTGTTGTCCCTGGGTACCAAAATTGCTGCCAGACATTGTCAATATGGTAGGGGCATCTTCTACCATCTTGTTGATTTATCCATCAAATTCTGTCACGCTCTCTCCTGCTCAGAATTTGTTATACGCCATTATTGTTCAACGGCTTTTCACCCAAAGAAATCTTGTCATAGTTTAGCACTATGAGAATTTTCATGCTGTTGCACTACAGTCGTCCTCGATAATGCACTTAAAGAAGTGAGAACCTTGAAAAATGTCATTATGAAGTCCAGGTTAGGGCACTTCAAAATGTGTGCCCTGGAATATAAATGTCTGCAGTAGGCTCCTTAGAGAGTTTGAGTAGACCTTAAGCTTGTGCCCACATTGTTCATTTATATATTCTTTTCATTATCTGTCTCCTTCACCTTTAAACAATATTCATGAAAAAAGCATGTCATTAAGGTCAGTCCACCTGTATGAAAATTAAAGTCCATATGTGCTTAATTCATTTGCCCACTGCTTTAAAAATGTCTGTGCTCCTTCTCAGTGGTAATGCTGGTTTCTAAAGAGGCAGGGGAATAAGGTAAATGGAGTAAAGGGTATAAGCCACCCAGGGCTTGCTAACTGTCACCATAGACCCAGAAGGGAGAGCAGAAGGAGGTGGAGGAGGAGGAGAGGGGAGGGAAGACAAGGCTGACTGCTCTAACACCCTTACACATATCATCATATCTGTATGATCAGTGGGGTGGAGGAAGAGGGTGGGCAGGTTGAAACCCTGGAGCGGAACTGACGGCTACACCTGTCCTCTTTTCCTCTCTACGTGTTTCTTTCATTGTCCCTGCCTCTCTTGCTCCTCTCCCCTTACCAGGGTCTGCAGGGTTAAGATTGTTTATCTGTCTCTCTCATGTTCACTCTCTATCTTACTCAGTGCCCTATGGGCCATATCCCTCCTGGTCTTTCTCTCTCTCTCTCCTTCTTTCTCCCCACATGGGTCCATCCAACCTCCCTGACTCCCCCCTGCCTCCCTGCCGCAGAGACTCTCTCCTAATCCCTGGAAGTTTGGAACTAATGAACTAACTGCTGAGCCACTGCCACGGAGCTTGGTCCCAAACTATACTGTACTTCACACTCGATTTCCTCTCCAGATGGCATGGTGCTACAGCCGACACTGTGGGGAGCACTCCTCGCGCACCAGCACATGCCCGCAAATGCACACAAAGTAGAATAGACATGCAGAACACAGCCATATACACACACACACACACACACACACACACACACACACACACACACACACACACACACACACACACACACACACACACCAGCACCTACAGTAATACATTCATACAGGCTCGTGGACAGACGTGTTGTGCCCTGACTGTTGGTCCTCAGCTTCTTAGGTCCACTAATGAGACGCTGAAAAAAGAGGGCTTTGGTGTTTAAAGGTACAATTTTTGAATCCATAAACCACTTTTAAAAATCCTTAGCTTTCAATTATCAAATGCATTTATTTTTCATAGGTACTATGATAAGATTAACCAAAGCTGGAACTTCTTTGGAAGTAATGGGCAGAAGAATAGCTCAGATTCATTCATAATGACAGAGTTTGTTTTGCTTGATATATTGTTGCCTCTATCTGTGCACAGGTTAGTTGGTTAGCGCCAAAGAATGTGTGTTAAGTGTGCTTGTTCTTCTCCTTGGTGTGCATGACTTAATTGTGTGTGTACCCTGCAGAGGAAGGTATGCTAATGTTTGATATGTTATACATGAATTATATCTATAAGTTTATTCTTGGACATTTTACATAGACAAGCCCACCTGCCAGTCTTAGTTGTATGTTAGGGGTTATTCATCCATCCATCCATCCATCACAGAAGCCTTTATCAGCAGTCTGCACACGACTAGCAGGAATACACACCAAACACACCACTGACATGCAGAGCAATTTAGACTCTCCAGTCAACCTGTTGTGCATGTTTCAGGACTGAAAAAAAGCTGAAAAAAGGACTGAAAAAAGCTACACAGACATGCAAACTCCACATAGAATGGGCTCAAGCCAGAATCTGACATGGAACCCCAACCCTTTCTTGCTATAAGGTATGTTGTGATAACCCTGCTCCACCATGCCATCTGCAATAGTTGTTCATAAGCCATTCCTCTAAAGCCTGGAACCATATATTTGTGAATGAGGTGAAATGTTGAAAAAGGATTATATGATTATGACACCCTTTTTGGTTGTAGTACAATCAGCGTATGGCTTCCGGTCTGATGCTAAGAGTTCCTGGGAAAAATGTTGAGCCTGTTGAGTTATGAATACTAACAATTTGTATCTTGTGTGCATTTGCAATCTTGTGTGTAAAGATCCTGTGTGCTTGTGTTTTTACACATGCGCACTCAACACCACAGTGGACTCGAGAGACTTGAGAAACTCCAAGTCCTGCTGCCAAGGTTCACAAATGGGATTTGAGCTGCTAATCCAGAAAATAGTCTCAGAAAGACATTCATTCCAAACCTAAGCTCAAGTGCATGTGTGTTGCCATGTGGCATGTACTGATTTGGGATATTTGGGAAGAAATCAAAGCCAAATACAAAGTTGTGGCAGACAGCGACAGTGTTGTGAATATAGTACATTATTTGCACAAAGTAGCTTGTTTTGTTTCTCTTTTTAGATAAAATGGTATACCTCAGTATCAGTATGCTGCAGTGTTTGATTTGGTTGTTTAAATATTCTTTCAGTCACACACAGCAGCATAAGATTTCCTGGGTTAAGGCGCGAGGTTAGGCCCAGTCAGAGAATCAGAAAATGCTGAAATGTGTAGAAAAGAGAGGCCCTTTCTCCTTCGTTCATTATCCGATTTCACCCCAGTGTTTTTACTGGCAGAACTGCTCCTGCCTGCATTGCTACGCTGCTCTGTGCTGCGTGGTCTACACAGCACAACATTTGGAGAGATACTCAATTCCAGGAGTGATGATAGAAAAGAGGAACAGAGAGATGTTGATGCATAAGGAGTGAATGCTTTGCCTTATAATAGATTCCTAAAAAAAAATTTAAGGAATTTATTTTAATTTCAAGTAATCCTTCCATGTAGGTTCTGTGTTCTATAGAAGGTTCCACTTTGTTTTTAAAGGTTAAAACAACATTGCTTAACAAAGCAAGGTGCATGGAGCATGTAGCAACAAACTTGCAATTTATTTTTATTTCAGTTTTAGATTTTTTTTGTTTTGTTTTCAATCCCTCATTGTTTTCTTTTCCCTCTTGCACATTCTTGCTCACCCTTGGGACTCAAACGCCATGGGTCACAGTTGCTTCCATTGCCACAACGCAGAATAGCATGTCAAACTTAATTTTGTTGGGCGCTGCCATTGATGTGCTGAGAATTTGAAACACCTGATGTCAGTCTCATGATTTAAAGATGCTGTTCAAGCTCATACAAGCTTTACTTCTGCATAATAAAGTAATATATTTAACCCCTAGGCCCTGTATTTGCTGTAATAACCACCGTATTGAAAATATCCATTACTGCAGTTTAAAATGGAGCTAATAGAAAGACATCAAAACAAACTTAATTTGTTTGATGTTGTGAGAAATGTGAAATGACTATTGCGGGAGACAGATGTACTTTGAGCTGCAAACTAATTATTAGGAACTGATGAATAATTATCAGGAGACACAAACTCTGTATGTAAATTTAATTAGACAGAGAATAGATACCTAGCACAAAAAGATATTTAATGTTAAGTCTTGATTTTTTTCCCCCAAGAAGATAGGCCCGTAGACCTGAGAATTAATTTACAAATAAATAAATGCTCGAATCAAAAAAGAAGAAAAAAAAGCTCTGTAGCTTGTAATAAACTGTAACCAAAGAGCTAGAGAGCTGTAATTAGGTTATTTTCATGGCTAATTAAAGTGAATAAACTGTGTATAATATTTGGTTTTGTTCCACTCTCAGCTGTCAGTTATGACCAACAAAGCAGGTTTCTTGATTTACAAACTTGTCTGTTCTTCTCTATCCTGCTAATGTGTCTTCTTGTCTACCCTGACAACGGATAAACAGTGTGTCTCCATCTGACAGGAGGGAAGGCCTAAATCTCAGTTATGAACAGATTCCAATTTCATCCATCATTTCATTGCAGCTTTCTGCAGTACGGCTTGTCACTTGTCAGAAACCATCCTTGATAGCTCGAGAACCGCCATCAACACGTGCGAGGTGCGCGCACACACAAGGGGCTGAGATGTACAGAGACATGCATAGTGACAGAGGCAGATGAACCAATCAATACCAATGCTTTCACTTCAGGCAGACAGCCTTCGTCTGAGATACAGTCTCCAACTTATTTTAAATGGTATCATGAGTTGCACAGCAAGATAAAGAATGACAGCTCTTAAAAGGCAGAGAGAGAGGGGGAAAAAGATCTCGAGTCATTGTGACTCATAGCTTTCCAATCTTTTCTCACACCTTCTGCTGATGGAAACCACTACATTACTGTGGTTGGTTGTGATAGAAATTGCCAAATTTCTGTTGAATTTTACCAATTTTGCTGTGTAAACTGTGCCCATAATTATTTTCCATGAATACATGGCTCAGTTCCTTTATTTTCAACTTGTGTGCCTTTTTCAACAAACAGTATGTTTAAATAAAACTAAACATGAATTTGTTTTAGAAATGTGTGTCAGGTGTGAAACAGACCCATATTGTCATCATTGTACAAAGGAGACTTGTTTAAATCTCATTTCTGTTGTTTCACGTTGTCTGCAGGCCGGACTTCAGTGATCTGATTTTGGACAGGAAGGTGGCCCAACCATGATCTATGCACATCAGTTTCTATATTCCAGTTATATTCACAGCACTCCGTAGGCTCATGGATGTCAAGGCTCAGGCTGTGTGCTAAGGAGCTACCCTAACTCTATAAGGCCATCCTCTCTGCACGTGAAAAGCTTCTCATGCACGTCTGTGCGTTTAACGGCTCTCCCTGCCTGACCGACTCCTCGCCTGCCCACCTGCCTCATGTGTCAGCATCTAATGATGAAGATGAAGAGGAGATGGAGCTCATTTTGGGGCAAAGCTCACTGCAGGACACCAGGTGTTTGGGGAGGGAGCTTTGAAGTAACTTGTTGGATGGTTGTCGATTAATGTAAAATATCTCCTTTTCAAAGGGCTTTATTCAAGCTTGGAGTAGCAGAGCCCATAGGGGTCAAGATGTAACAGTATAATCTTTTTTTTCTCTTTAGAAGGGAAAAGAGAAAAAGTAAAGATTGATAGATGGTGTCCTGGGCATCCCATGGCATCGTGATTTTAAAAATATTACAGGCCAAAAGTAAAACATAAAGGAAGACAGAGTTACTTTAATACAATTTAATATGTGCATACTCTTGTATTTCCAAATTTCTGAAGAGGCTAGACCTCAATTTGTTCAATATGGCAATATCCAAAATAGAACCCTTTGGTCATTTATAGGTCAGTATTTATTGGGTTTCCTCCAGTATCAGTGGAGACGCCTGACATAAAGACCAACCACAACTCTAGCAGATCAGTTTTCTTTAACCGCCATTTTATATACCAAGTAGCAGGTTTATGAAGAGTGAATTATGACTGTGTAAATCTCTCCACTCGTTTCAGGTTACCACATCCCCGTTATGGCTCTATCGTGGCTCATGGGAGCGGCAGTAAGAAAGAGTAACAGAGAAGTTCCAGGTTGACTTGATGAAGATCACAGAGAAGTCGTCATATGGTGTGACAATCCCTCTTGTCTTGCTCAGTGAAGTGAGAGAGAGACATAGATAACACGCCGTGGTTCAGCCTGTTCATGACCCCCATTAAATTCCAGCACTTCTTTGATATGTATTTTGATACCATACTAGAGTGATACTGCATGAGTGTTCGTAATATCAGGTAGAGGTGAGCATTCCAGAAGATTCACATTTTCTCCCTTTAGCCCTCTGATACATGCATACAAATTAATGTACTTAAGTAAACCAGTATAAATTCCTTAAATAACATGAAATATTGGTCTACATCAACATAAGGAATATAAAAAAGTGGTTAATTTACTAACGGTCAGTCACTACTGTACTGATCTTTTCTTTTTTTTTTTTTTTTTTTTAAACATGTCTTTGGGTTCGGTGCAGAGTGAAGCACACAAACAGGTAGTCAAAGGCTCCAGCCTCTGATCTGACCTGACAACTCATAGGCTACCATTTCCACATGCTGCTTAACTCGGAACACATTTCCACCAAAGAGCCTTTCTTCTCCAGTGGCTGGACTTCACCCATGCCATTCCTCTTTCTTTTGGTTTTTGAAGCCTAGCATCTGGTTTGAATATAATGGACTGCGCTACTGTGTTGCTGATAGAAGTTTGGACTGTAACTTGTCTTTGATATTTTTTTTTTTTTTCATCCTTCTCATCTGTCTTTCTGTTCCTTTTTTACGGTGTAATGGCTTCACTGGGAGAACATAGTTGAATTTGCAACCTCTGATTTGTGTCATTGCAGAACTGTTGTCATTTTGTGTTTTACTTTGAGTTTCATGTTGATTGCAGCAGATTGACATATGATTTGTCAGTGACCCACTTAATAAAATACTTCAAGAAATATTTCTTTCCATGATTGTCTTTTTTTTTTGTAGTATCTTTTACTGAATGTTGAATTTCGGCTAGTTTATTTTGGCTTTTGTCATGTGTCCTGTCCAGCCCTAAATGTTTGTTTTAAATCAGGCCACCTTTAAATGTTGATTTTTAAATCATACAAATAGATGATATTTCTGCTTCTTCACAGACGGAAGCCAGAGAGACTATTCCGAGGATGCTTGCTGAACTGGACCTGGGGCGCACAGAAAAATGCGTGAGAGTAAACTCTGTTTCCAGTGGCCTGGCTGAGGCTGACCTACAGGTCATCCTCCAGGCAGAGGTTCTCCCTCCTGCCATCATGTTACCCAAAGTGGAGAACATACAGGAGGTAAAATGGGTGAGTTACCATATAATATAAGTTGTGTGGTGAAGTGAGCCGGTGCAGTGAAATTAAATATTCTTTAGATGTAACCACTTCTAAGATAAGAGAACACCATGAACAAATATAGCCCTAATACTGTACTGAAAGGGGCTAATAAATGATATTTTTCTTGTTCGTCTTTTAGAGACTTAAAAAAACAATTGTGGCTTTTCCACAAAGTTAAGAAGTAAGAAGAAACCACGGGAGTCTTCAAAGCAAGGATAACAAACTTTTCCATTGCCCAGTAAAAGTGGGAATCGATCCTTGTAGCAGGACTCGGGTACAGAATGTTTTTGTTGGCTGCTACTCCAGAAGCAGATGACATATCTGGGGATTAAGTTTAGAAGTCTGATATTTCTTAGAAAATAAAACACTGGTGCTTTCTGCCAGCGTTGCAATGACTGTGTTGAAGGATATTGCACAATCATGTGATGTCAATAAGTAAGTGCTTCCCTAGTAGAATGTATTGAAGGAAAAATATACAGAAAACACTAACGCCTTACTTTCCTCAGTTGACTTGACCAACCTGACTTGTTTAATGCACCTTAGGTAGGTAGGTATGAGGAAAAGGGATTCTGCACACTCTGGATGAGTCAGAATGCTGTGGCCAGGTTTTTATCAAGACCTAAAAGGTCCTGCACCAGTCCTGTCTGCCTTTCACTGGAGCTGATATATATGGTTGAAACTTGCCTGTTTCAACCATATAATAAAAATTCTTATTATTGCTAGATTTTTAATCTGGTTATTGGCTCTTTAAAGTATTTCTAAAATAAATTTATAACTCTGTGACTGTGTTGTAGCCAGGAGGTGCTTGTATGGTTACTGGCTTAAAGAGGTGCTGTATGGATGTTTGGTCCCTGAAGGTCAGGGAATAGCGACATTAATGTGAGCCCTTCTGATCAGCTCCATATGGTTTGTTAACTAAAAGGAAGAAAATCGCAGTCTGCCTTGGTGATTTTTTTCTGTATAAAACTGACTTAAGTTGTCCTTCACCTTTTTCAGTTAGAGCAAAAATGTAGCTACTGTACAGGCCTAATGTATATTGAACAATATATCTAACATTCAAAATGGGGTCTAATGATGATGACTAACCAGCGGAGGCAAATGATTTTAAAAGATGGGTATCTTTCTCTCTCTCTCTCTCTCTCTCTCTCTCTCGCTCTTTCACTCTCAAAAATACACACCCATGGAGTGAGTACGAGAGAGCAAGCAAGAGAGAGATTTAGGGCAGGAACAGGAAGTTTTTAACTAGAGGTTTTAATTAGAACACATCTACTTCCTGCTGCCTTTTCTTTCATCTAAGTGTAATTGCTGTCAGGTGTTCTCTGATTCTCTCATTTAACTGAGTTGTTTTTCCTTTTTGCTTCTTTCTATCACTCAAGAAAAAAAAAGTGTATTTTATTCAGAGGATAATTTATTTTATTCCTCATTATCGCTGTCCCTGATGTTCACAGGTAGTACAACTAGAGCTATAAAACTTGTATCCCTGCCATCTTGTGTATTATGTGAATGCTAAGGCTGTGTCCCTTCAGCCATATTTTGTGCATTTATTATGTGCACACTGGTTTGTGTGAACTTGTCATCAGTTAGCAGCAGGTGCATGTGATTTTGTATTCTACCTACTAATCTAATTTCACATTTTCCCATCAATTTGTCCCCGTCTCCCTCAGAGACGGAAGTCCCCTCATCTGCATGTGTGCACGTGCCCGTGTTGGAAGGATGTGTCTGAGTTTCCTCCACACTTGTCAGGCTGTGCAGTAAATCCCTCGCTTGTTTATTTTTCTCCCCTTTTTATTGATATTAGCACAGAAACCTTCAAACTGATTTGTTGCTAAAAGATGGACTTGCTTGTTTCCCTTTGTATGGAAAGCTTTAGCGCTGCCTTTCTCCTCTCCCCCAGCCCTTGTGTGACTGACAGGCCTCATTGGGCTATAACAGGCGTAACTCCCTCCTTTGTCTGAGGACAATTCTCACACAGATTCGGAGCCGTGAGCATTCTTTGCCCGCCACACTATTTGGTGTGCACTGGGACCGAAAGAATTGCTGCCTGTCCCACTCCTCCTCCTTTTCTCCTCCTCCTGTCTCCTCCCCTCATCCTTTTCTCCACTTCCCCTCTGTGAAATGAGCACTTCAGCAGGCCGGAAACATTTAATCTGGCCCCCTTTTGAAGAAAATTAATTGAAACTTGTCCCACTATAGACTCCTTTCTCTAGCTCCATCTCACCCACCTTCTCTTTTCTTGATTGGGTGACAAAACTGTCAGAGGGCCTGTTTGTACCATGTCTTTCAACAGCAGAAAAAGTGTTATTAATTTCCTTTTTCCTTTTCTGTCCATTCAGTGGCAAATAATATATGAAGGGTCCTACTTCTGTGCGCCATTGACAGCTAATGTTTGCTGTATGCACCAAAAGAAAAATGAGTGACTGTGTAAATCACATACTCAACATCGATAATAGCTGAAAGGGAGAATATAGATGGACAGCGATGATCAGAGAATTTAGAATGCTCTTTATCAAGTGACACCATTGAGTTGTCATTTGTTGTCTAAAAGCAGAATCTTACACATATTGCTTTTGACTTGTGGGTTTGCATGGCATGATGTCATGGGGATGGGGTAGCGGGGGTGGGGGGGGGGGGTAATCTCTGTGGCTTTCCCTGCAATGGACAATATCTGACTAGTTTCCTCTGTCACAGAAATAGGTTTATCTATACCCCGATTTTACATTCCTTACTCGGGCACCCCATCTCTTCCTGTGTTTATAAAGGAGGGGGGGGTATTATACTAAGCCCCCGGCGTTAGTTTTTATGTTGCCATAGCAGCCTTGCTCCCACAGGGTTGTGACCTCAGATGATTACAGTACAAAGCCTTTTGGGTCCTGAAAACCTCTTTGAAGATGGAAAGTCTTTGATGGTTTGTATTTATGCAAATCTAGCAGATATGATTTATTCAGCTGTGATTGAATGGAGCGATGATTAAAATTGCCGCTATTTTTCAAAATCCTTCAATTGAGGCCCACTCTCAGTGTGGAGAACAAGAGTTGTCAGTGGGAGCATGGGGGTTATTTTGCTGTTGGTTTGGAAACCCGCTCGCACTGTACCTGAGGAAATGTATGTCTGTGTTTTTCCGGGTGTGTCCAAAAAGTGAAGCAGAAAAAGGAGAGAAAGGGGGTACATGGAGTTTTTTTTGTTTTTTTTCAACTGGCTTTGAAAGGAAATATCTTACGAAGGGGTCTGTTGTGTGTTTCCAGATGATAGATTTAGGAATTTGGGCTACCCCACTGGCAGTCCAGGGCTAGCTGTGAACTGGTCTGTTGGAAAAAATTGGAATACTTTGGTCTTCAAAGAATTAAACTCGGTTTTAAAGCCCTACTTAGGTGAGCTTGCATGTTAGAAGGAGTCTTGGGGGAAAAAAAATGCTTCAGCAAAGTGTCACATCACGCTCTGCTCCAAACTCCCTGTTTCCTGCCATGGTGGGAGGGGGCACCAAACAGCATAATGTAGAGTAACACACTCAAATGCATCCAAAAATCTTGTTTCTTCTCCTCTTTTGGTGTTTTGTTTCTTCTTTGGTTTAGTGTGCGCGTGCGTGCGTGTGTGCGTGCTCTCTCAGGGGAGCACACGCTGTACTTGTGCTCAGCCTGTGAAAGGAGGTTCAGCAGAAGCAAAGAAGAAGGGGGAACCCTGGTGACAATGTAAAATATTTCATTTTACCCATTGCTGCTCTCGCAGTTATTTGAACCATCAGAGGTTTGCTTCTCAATAGGGACTAAAAAAAAGAACAGTGCAAGCCATAAAGGTGTCAGGATTTTGAATCAAAATCAAAAAGGTTTTTTTTTTTTATGTCAAGACTTCTTTTTAGCTTTTCTTTCTTACCCCACAGTGGATTTTCAAAGATGTGTAACTGTACGTAAAATATTTTACTGCTTTTTCTTTCTTTTTTTTTTTTTTGCTTCTTTTTAAATTCTGAATATTAGCATGCAATTTTCTGTTTTTGTTTTTTTCCTCCATATGAATGCTAAATTGATCATGGATCAGGAACATTTCCTGCACACTTGACAGAAAATCACACTGCCAAACGATGTCACCAAATGTAGTTGGTGCGCTTAATCTGGAAAAGTATTTGGGTGACAGCGAATAATGCAAATGTGAACACAGCAGTCCAGACATGTGACACAGCAAGGACAAATGAATTAATGCTGGTAGCTTTGTGGGTTTTGTGTGTGCGTGAACAGTGGGCTTTCTTAATGACTTGTGCATGAGATTGCCTCTGTGTGTTTAGTTTGTTGACAGGTTTCAACACAACTTGAAAGGACGGCCGCTGACAGAACCCATTCGACTGGTCACCTTTGTAGAAACTGCTGTGGGCCTGCTCAATTTTAAGGTAAATTATAAACACACACACCCCCACAAAAAAAGAACCCTCTGTAAGACAGTTTTGCTTTTTGTTCATTGTTCGCTTTAGATTAAAGTCTGTCTGGGAGCAGAACGCTCCACGTGTTCTAAATGAAAGAGACTCAGCTTTCGGACAGTCTCAAAATAAACCTTTTGAGGGTGTTTTTTTTTTTTTTTTTTTTTTTTGTGTGTGTGTGTGTGTGTGTGTGTGTGTGTGTGTGTGTGTGTGTTTCCCGTCTTTGTGTGTCTCTGTCCAGACATACTGACTTTTTTTTTTTTTTAATTAGAGCTGTTTTAATATCATCATAGTGGAAAAGTTGTTAATGATATTTTGGCAGGAATCAAAGCGGGACATTGCAGCATGACCTTCAGCGGCACAGAGGAAGGGCCGTGATTTGAAGCATTTGGGGAGAAACAAGCTGTCCTTCCTTTTGATTTGTCTTTTACTTCTCCAGTGTAATTCTGTGACTCTGTGTTTTTGGTTCTTTGTGTGTGTGTGTGTGTGTGTGTGTGTGTGTGTGTGTGTGTGTGTGTGTGTGTGTGTGTGTGTGTGTGTGTGTGTGTGTGTGTGTGTGTGTGTGTGTGTGTATGCGTGTGTGTTTTGATGGCAGGGGGGAGCCTGCCTCTGTGTGCTTTCTTGAGTATACCCTGTATCTTTGGCCAGACTGAACCCCAGGTTACAAGCACAAAAAGAGAAAGAAAAATCACTGTAGCACAGCTAGTGGTGAAATTAATTTGGAAGCCAACAAAAGAAGGAAGCACATTCTTATTGTTTCATTCTTTTTCACAACAGACAAATTCCAGATTATTTTTATATTATAGCCAAACTTGTTTGATGTTTTATTTTAGACCATTAAAATGCACTCCTTTCCATAGCTCTTGTAAAGCAAAGAAAATACTCCGTAATTTATTGAATTGTCATCTCATTAATGTTAAATGTCTCATTAATGTAAAACAGCATAATAATTGGTCCCTGGTGATTCAGTGATGAGTCAACCCTTTACGACCTTTACTAACCCTTTACAGGCAGTGTGTGAAGAAATGTGTTGCCTCGCTCCCAAAGTGGGTCTTCACCACGATGGTGTGGTGTTTGGCTCTGATGACTTCTGTGCAAGCATAGGTGCGTATTACCCTCCCAGCATTACTTCCTCCAAAAAAATCAGTTTGTGTAAAAGTTTAAACAGAAACATTTAGGAAATACCATGCAAACAGCAGCAATGGAACTGCTAATTCACACTCTTTCATGTGTCCTTACCTGCAAAAAAATATTTGCTATGTAAAAAGTTATTGGATAATAATAATTAGAACTTTTTAGATATATTTCAGTTTTCTTTACCAGCCAACATAATTTGAATGCCTGATAAGATGCACGTTGCATCATGTACGTTTACTTGCAGGTGCCACACGGACTGCAGATGCCAAGGAGCTCCTATATGCAAGGCAGAAGGTGGTGGTGACCACCAAAGCCTTTGGGCTGCAGGCTATTGATCTGGTTTACATTGATTACAAGGATGTGGAGGGACTGAGGAAACAGGCCAGAGAGGGAGCGCTAATGGGCTTTACAGGTAATGTCCCAGGATGACCCCTGCCCCAGTAACAGCCATGTTTGCACTGTATAGTGTTCTCTACTTCTACTTTATGTATTTATTTATATCCTGCAGTCAGCTGCAGCGTTTGTCATTACTCAGTTTCTGTTCCTAACTGAGTAATGAAGAATAACCATTATAGAATATATTGTGTCAAAAAACTAAAATGACCAACTATGTCTGTGACTATCAGGCAGACTATGAACAATGTCTACCCTTTCTGACATTTAAGGTCAGAAAGTTTCCAAAACCTTATCATCCCTCCATGACTGCTTCAGAACAGAGTTAAAAGGATTCTATTGACATTCAGTAGTAACACTGCCTTTCTGACACACCGAGAATTTTCCTGACAGCCTCATGTACTGTTTTAATACATTTGTGTGTCTTTGCTGGGTTTTCTCACAAGCCTTAAACAAGCATGCGCAGATGTCTAGATGTTTAGAAGATATACACCTTGATGCTACACAATTTTGCATTTGTCTTTTTGCACTTGTACAAGAAAATATTTAATTTTGAAGAATCAGATTTTTTTTTTTTTTCACTTTCACAAAGAGCATGTTTCTAATAAAGAGCTACATGTGTTGTTCATAATAGAACGGTGGTAGCAGCTGGTTGATAAAATAAATGGTTGGATTTGACATGGAAAAAAACATTCAAAGGTCTGGATTAGTGGCTTACAGGTCATAGGCACTCTGTATAATCTTAGTTAGTAGCTATTACTGGCCAGAGTGTGCTTAAGCATTAATACAGTGCAGCCAAAAGCTTCTACCTGTGTGCTAAATGACCTTGGCACAAGTAAGCCCCACACAGCACCCCTTAGCACTGACTGGTGGGACGCAAAACATTTCTTACTGGTAAAAACGTGTGAAAAGTGTGAATGCAAAATTAGAATTTAAAAAAAAAAGTGAAATTAAATGTCTTATTCTGGGATTTGTTCGTCTTTCAAGCTCCATGTGCTACAAGTCTTCTACCTTCAAAAAGGAAAAAAAAAACCTTCCCAGGATGGAAAATTTTGTTTTCAGTGACCACATTTTGCATCATCCCCCGGAACCTACATCATTCGCCTGAGAGCACTTTACTAAATAGCAATCCTCCAATGAGATGCCAGCACCACATGGCATGCTGGGATTGGCTAGAGGGCATGAATGATGTATTTTAGGAGAACCAATGGGTTGTAACTGGGGGCACCTGAGTTACCCTGTCTGCCTCTTTACTTTGTCATTTGTCGCTTGTCCTAAACACCCATACGCACCCTTTTACTTCTATCTTTGTGAGGACTTTCATAGGTATAATGTATTACCCAGCCCCTTACCTTAACCCTAACATCTCCACTAACCCCCAACCCTAACCTAAACCCAATTATAACCCTTACCTTACAACCAGATCTTAACCCTCACACAGGCCTTTGAAGTTGTGAGGACCAGCCAAAATGTCCTAATTTTTCCAAAAATGTCCTTTTTGCTCAAAGGATGAGTATTTGGATACTCGGTATGTAACAAGTACACAAACACACATCTTCAGCTCAGGTGTAAAACAGGTGTTTGTTGAGTGAATACTTAAACTCCTTTTCCTTTTATCTTCATAGGGATGCGGCATAAACACACACACACACACACACACACACATGCACACACACTGAGTTTGCAACCAAATAGAAGTTGCAGTTTGTGAGTGTCACGTTCTTTCATCAGTACTGGGCAGAAACAAACTATAGTGGGACAATTGTATAACAGCACTGTGTCTTTTTCTGAGGTTGACTGGAGTAAGTGCATTCTCTCCTCCTGCTTTCCAGTTCTCCAAATCTACTTCTTCTTTTGGAGCAAAATGCCCCCCCCCCCCCCCCCCCCCCCCCCCCCCC
>BJFM01000306.1:0-16649 GCA_016586285.1 Arothron firmamentum | reverse complement strand
CTCTGACGCACCGAGCCGCCCGCAGTTGCGCGCAGGTGCTCGGATCAGATGACCCGCATTTTGAACTGAGCCTCTTAACTTTTGTGACCAAAATGATCACTTCACAAGCCGTTTTCGCCAACATTGTGCCAACAGCATTCAGGAGATGGATAATACTTGTAAAGTCTGACAAGGCAGCATTTGTTTTGGTTCTACGCTCGTCTGAGAAATTATCATTCGACCCCTTTAAAGGGCGCAATTGAGAAGCAGCGGCGTTTTCACTACGACTTCTCGCTTTGTCCTGTCTAAAGTGGCGTCTGCATGTCTGACTCTGCAGTTACTTATTTGCAGGCAGAATGTAAAGGTGGCCCATGTAAGTGATTTCCACGGGCATCACACTAAAGGAGAACAAATCGCTGACAAAGGAGCGCCTTTCCCATTCAACTGCGTTGTTAGGGCAACCAAAAAGTATTTCTCAGATAATAAGTTCTACTTCAAAGCGTTTCTCACTGAGGGGGGACTGCTTCACTCCTTTATTAAGTCTCCCTCCATTTAATGCCGAAAGAACTGTCTTTGGTTATTTTTCATCGTGTTTATTTTGTAACATTCATTAACGGCTTGTGTCCAAACAGGGCCTACACCAGAAGGTTACTCTTCCTAAAGGTCCACAAAGGCTTATTCACTGAATGAGACACAGTTTTTTTCTCTCTTTCTTTTCTACGAGAAATGCGAGAAAGTGGCTATAAAATTGATAAAGATCTTTTAGTTCCAACATTAAAACACCTGTAGTTGTTACGTAAGAGCTGTGAATAATGATGACTTTTAGATTGTCTGACTTTGCTGATTAAGTGTGTGTGTGTGTGTGTGTGTGTGTGTGTGTGTGTGTGTGTGTGTGTGTGTGTGTGTGTGTGTGTGTGTGTGTGTTTTAGGGGCTCGGCCTCAACATCTTTCAGGTCCCGCCGGAGTCAAGTGTCTTAATTGCTGCAGTGTAGAAACTCGCGGTGCGTGCGTGCGTGTGTGTGTGTGTGTGTGTGTGTACTACTTTTTCCTCAACTGGCCTTTCCCCCTCGCACTCGGGCGGCCGTGCGTCTCCAGCTCCTCCAGCTCAACCTTGTGTTGGTGACAGCGCGCATCCTCAGAGTTCCTTTAGTGGCGGTCGCTGTTTTTCCGCCAGGCACATTCAAATGTGAGCATCTCGCCACCCAACTGCCATAGAAATCCAAACGCGCCATGAAGACCGTCAAAGCGGCCAGCCTCCCTCTCAGAAGCCGCAGCCTTTGAAGTGGCGCACAACTCGCGTTGGTCAATTTTCGCTGTATTGGCCGGACAGGCAAGTCTTTGAAAGTGAGATTGTGCGTTTTAATGGAGGAAATAAAAGGAGGAGCTTGTTTTATACACTCTATACAAGGCGATGCTTATTGTCAGAAATCTTTTATCTTTTATTTTTCCCATGAATGATTCATGCCTCGGCTGCTTTGTGCTACGCGCCTTTCAGCGGTAGCGCCATCAGGGGGCTAGAAGTTTTCCCATTAGCTAGCTGATTCCAGTTTATATCTGCCTCTTTGGGGGTTTGGGCTGTTTCTCAGACATTATATGGAAATGCCAAAAGGGAAAATGAGCAGAGATGCATGTACTAATTTGTATTTCACAAAATGATCATTATTCCAGGTTGCAGGAGAAAATCCTTAAAATGTTACAAAACAGAAATTTCATTGTTAAGGACTTAGTATTTCTACACGTGGTGTTTATGTCGCCTTTTTGGATTATATAATGACTAATATCAAAGGTCTGCAAAATGATAATTACTTCATCATTTTTAATCCATTATCTTCAACGGCACCATGCACCTCAGAGAGAAAGAGATCACTATACAAAAGGCATGCGAGGAAAGGACTTTCACATTACACAGCTTATTCAAGTAAATGTTTTCTTCAGACCACAGTTGTTTTTTTTAAAGAAGTGATAAAAACATAAAAAACCCCACCCACATCAGCAGGGTATCTGTCACCAAAACCGATATTATTAATCTTTGGTGTTTCTGTCATTTCAGTTCAACGATGATCTCAACAAATAAATTACAATGTACAAAAACAATGCTTTCCCCCAAAATTAAAACACAACATTCACAAAGCTTCAGTACAATAACATATGTACAAATTCTACAGGGTCAAAGCCTGTCAGTGTAGACATTTAGGGTCTCGTGGGACTTGCTCGTACTGTTTAACGTGTGTATGTTGCATAAAATATAGTTTTAAATAGTTATTAAATAGCAAAAACAAAACAAAAAACAAACAAAAAAAATCCCAACGAATCAGATTAATCTGATGAAGTAGGCTAAATGAGATCCCCCAGATGTTTGCCTACTAATTAGATTTGTTGAAGTTTGTACTTGTGAAAGGAAACACATGAGAACCTCGTCGATGTGCCTTTTAACAGTACCAAATGATGATGGGCTGGTCAGCTCTGCTGTTTCCGTTATGAAAGCTGTCATTTCAGCAGGTTTACCAATGAAGCTCCAAAGTAATGCAGTTAATTAAATCCTGCATATTGTATTTGTATTTATTTATTGTAAAACACAAAAGATTTTTGTCTAAGGTTTCAAAAGGTGTTTCAGTTTTCATTTGGTCCTTGAAAGAAAAAAAAATCTAAAATCTCTTTTCGACTCTTTATTCCAAGTTTACTATCACTGATGAGTGTTTGATCTACGTTCTTTTATTAGGTGGTCTTTGCACCCACAATCATAGTGAATTATTGGTGTTTGCCAAAGTCGTTAAATAAGTGAAAATAACTGATCAATATCTTGAGCACGCGACTCAGCGTTGACACACACACACACACACACACACACACACACACACACACACACACACACACACACACATAGAGAGAGAGAGAGAGTTTGCTCCAGTTCTACAGAGGACATCAGAGCATTGTCCTGGGGTCCGAGTGTCTGTAAGAGTCCTCGTCTTCTGAATCCGACGTCGGCACATCGCTGGAGGGGGTGTGGAGGTGGTTGGGCCCCACGCTCCCCTGGCACACGTACCACTCGTTCAGGTTGGTAACCTGCGGGGAGAGGTTCGAGGAGCGGTTCCTGTGCGCGTCGGAGTTGGGCGACAGAGGGTCACCGAGAGGGTTCGTGGAGGAAATGTAGGTGACGTTGGTGGTGGGGGGCGGCGGGGACTTGCAGTGCACTTTCATGTGCTTCCGCAGCGAGCTCGGGTGCGTGTAGGATTTGTCACAGCCGCGCACCTTACAGTAGTAAGGCTTGTCACTCGTGTGGACGTGAGAGTGCTTCTTCCTGTCGCTGCTGTTGGCAAATTTTCGGTCACAGCCGTCGAACTCGCACTTGAACGGTTTTTCACCTGGAAAAAAGGAGACAAATTCAATCAGCGTCACACGGGCAGGAACACATCCATTTTACACAGCTCCGATGAGTCCAACTGAAACTTCACATTCCCAGTTCTTTCCCCCTCACACCTTTAGGTAAACGCAACAAGGGTGTACTTTTTTTTTTTCCGTAACGCGTCTCTCCACTTCTGCTGTAGACAACATCTAACCCACACTCACTAGTCCAAAGCTTTTGCACTTGTGAACACGTGTTACATGCCTTTAGGCCCTTTGGGTACATGGCCGGGGGCACTCGGGAGAGCGGTCGTTTATGTGTCGTTCAGGACACCGATTGCACACAACCATAGATGAAAAACATACATATTTAAAAAGAAAATGCACACTCGAACGGTCTGGAGTGTCAGCCATTCCCATTGATATGTGCCTCTTGTTGCATTAGGATTTATTATGGTATTTCCCCGATGATTTTACATTATTAATAGGAGATATACTTTTCGTAGCGCCGACTATAACGATTACAAAGAGGGGGGGGGGGGGCAGCGGCTGCGCAGATAATGCCTCTCCTTTCATTGCACGTCTGATTTGTATACTATGTTCTGATATACGACGATTGATTTTCAGTCAAACTCTTGAAGTAATAAATCTGCTATAGGTTCGACCATAGACTCAGACCTCGTCAACAAACTAACTGAAATTTGGCGAAAAACGCCACGCCGGAGGATTAGGCAATTGCATTTACGTGTTTTCCAGCACTGTTCGGGGTGTGCGTAAGCACGTAGGAGAACTGCTATGCCATAATCCTCTAACGCCTACTGCAGGCGTCTTGGTGAGTAAAAAAAAAAGTTTTCTCTTAGGATCCTAAATAAAACACGATCATTCACTGTGCCAAGTCGTCACCGAATTAAAGTTTTTACACGCTTCTGTGCGCAATTACGCGCGGTTTCCGTTAATTAAGGGCGCAGAAAAACAACAACAACAACAAGCGTTCTCTTTGCTCTCACTGGTAGTTATTGAATTCAGACGTACTAACCTGTGTGTGTTCTTTTGTGGATCTTTAAATTCTCCGATCGCGCGAACACTTTTCCACAGCCTGGAAAAGGACACGGGAAGGGTTTTTCTCCCGTGTGCACTCGGATGTGATTTATCAGTTTGTACTTCGCTTTGAAAGCCTTCCCTTCCCGCGGACATTCCTCCCAAAAGCAGATGTGGTTGCTCTGCTCCGGTCCGCCGACGTGCTCCACCGTGACGTGGTTGACCAGTTCGTGCATGGTGCTGTAAGTCTTAGAGCAGGGCTTTTTCGGAGTTTGATCCTGGTCGATCCACTTGCAGATCAGCTCTTGCTTTATGGGCTGCCGCATGTATCTCAAAAACGCCCCCGCCGCTCCGTGAGGAGCAGAAGCTATATTCACATTGAGGTTCATGGAGTTGTAGCTGTGGAGCGAGGAAGGTCCATAGTGCTCTGGCCTGTGCCCGAAGTGCTCCGGCCTGCCGTAGATGTCCCCCGGAATACCCAGGCGCATCTGCCCGTTGAGGGCATGATGATGGGCACCTGGGGACGCCTGGTCGTGAAGTCCAGTAAAAAGTGAATGGGCCCCACTTTCCGTGTGCCCGTAAGCACCTGTTGGCGAGATGAACATGCCATGGTGATGAGGGGAGGAGGCGGAACTATGCTGGTCGCCAAGTGCATGCATAGCAGAGGCTGAGAGTTCTCTCCTGAGGATGAAGTCCCTGCTGCTTGAGTAGCCTGAGTGGGGGTGAGCCACGGGGAAACCAACTGTGGTCTGAGCAGAAGTGAAGGATGCCGCGGTCTGGGCTTCGGGATGGCTCTGAATGTGCTGAGATGGGCTAAGTTTGAGAGCATTTGTCTGTGCCATGTGCTCTGGTCCAAATGGAGTGAGTGCCACTCCAGGGTCGTTGCCCAGCTCCCCAGGGTGGAGGTGGGCATGGTGGGAGAGAGGGTGATGCCCCCCTAGCCCCGGGAAGCCTGTCATATTCTGATGAGGAAGGGGTTGAGTCGCTGCCAAATCCGCTAATCTTATCGCCGGATTCCTCTTGCTTAAAGGGGGCTCCATAACTACACTGAAAAGTCCATCCGCTCTCACCGCAACTGCTTTTTCACCGCACCACGCTCTCTAAAGCATTAGGAAAATATGTATATAAGGCTTCTATAAGTTCTTTTGTCCGGCTTCTAACTCTGCTTGCTCCTTTTCCCACTCTGTCCTCAAGCGATTGGCAGAACATACAACAGTTGGAGGACACAGTGGGGAATACAGTTTAGAAATGGCACTGCGGGTATTGGACGGATTTCGGTGACTGGCAGTTAGGAGAACGAAGCGATTGGCTGACGTTCAGCGCAGGAGCTCAGCAGGGTTCCGCCCCCTCACTCTCTTTATCGCTGTTGACTCCAAAAACTTGTACTCACAAAGTTACCAGCAGATCCGTTTTTGTGGCTTTCTGTTTACCGGCGCTGGCGCATGTGGATGACCAAAATGTGCTTCTGTGTGATAAATGCGGCCTAGTCTGTATCTCGGTTGGGTTGTCAGAGTGCCCCACTATATTTATTAAAAAAAGAAAAAGGAAAAAACAACAACAAAAAGACGCGACCAGGTGACTGAAGATATAACGATCACGTAAAACATGTAGCTCTGGAAAGAGAAAAAGAAAAAAACTATATAGAGACAGAATGGATTTTTTTAATTAGGATAGAAAAATAAATACACCTTTGCGTAAAATTTGTGAGAGAAACCCGACAATTAAAGACTGTATATGTTCAAAATTTGCATTGTTAAATAAAAGTAGCTGTGAAAATGTAGTTGTGTAAAACAAACAAACAAAAAACCCCTTCTTTTCTCTATTTTCATTTTAAATTAATTCCGGCTGTTTTATTCAGCATACTATTAATTTAAACGGCTCCACTCTTAGTTTTGGTGGTGTATAGGCTGTCATTTCAACCATCACGTTTCAAAATGTTTTTTTATATATATTTAAAAAAAAAAAAAGAATTTACGACTTTTATTGGTCGTTATAATTGGTCAGTGCGCATAATTCAAAATATTTGGACCTGTCTTAAATCTACAAAAATTGATTTGTCAATTAGTTTGATCTTGCATACGTTGTAAAGTATTAGCAAACTATAAGTATAGCTTGGTAGGTTCATATAATCTATATATATTTTTAAAATGGTTTCTAATAAATTTATATTTTTGGCAGGTCCGCCAAATAGCTCTCACCCACCATGACGACTATGGATGCTGTCACACACTTGTTATTCAAGGACCCTTTGACAGCTGGATGGCTATTTGTCGTTAATATGTCTTCATTTGGGTATTTTTCCACTGATGATTAAGAGCTGGCGTCAGTCACCTGTAACCTGAACAGCTCTGGATGGGCTTCCTTGCAGGACAACATTTACTTACAGGCCTGTTGCACGTCTGTTTGAGACGATTTACGATCCCTTTAGTCAACATCTGAAAGAGGATTTTTATTGTTCATTCATCTAATTTTACATGACATGTGATCTAAAAGATAAATCTCTGTGTAAAACTATTCCAGAGACAATTTTCCTTGGTATTTCTGAGTGTTGATACTATTTCCTCACATATTTTTTTTCCATTGGAGTATTTATACAATATCTCTGTCTACTGTCCTTCATCTAAAAAGTGCCTCAATTTGCTCAAGGGATTTTGTGAGCTTCAAAATAAATAAATAAATAAATAAAAATAGGTATGCAGAGATGCTTGACTGATAAAAAACAAACAAACAAAAACAACCGGGAACAAGCAGAGCAGTGAAGAGGAGGGGTGCGTTGTTGTGTTTTGTTTAATATCCCACTTACACTAACTTTTCATTTAAAAAAGCCTTTCATGTAAAACGGGAACACATATAACAAGGAATAAAAACACCTAAACTTTGAAGAAAGTTAGCATGAATGAACAAAAAATAATTAATTGACAATAAACATTGCTGCTCTTTCTGTTTTCTCACATTTGCTGTTTAATTAAGAAATTATTCTAAATTAATGTAAGACTTTTGGTGTTTAATATTAAAAAACTTTATTGTTCTTATTATTTTCATTGACGTGTTGCTTTTAAATGACCCAGAACTCTCACCAGACTCTCACATCTCAACCTTCTGCCTCCCTCACACTCTTCCCCCTGTTTAAAACAAAGAGGCTTTGTCATAAACAGGGTTATTTTACCAAAAGGAGTCAAGGGGGCAACATATGTGGTCTCAATGGGTCAGAGGTCAAACACCCATGAAACACAAGGTCACGGAAGCCACACTAGTAACCTTGCAATGTGTCAACAGATTGATATTTCAGATAAGAGAGAAATGCTTTTCATCCCAGCCTTACAGTCATTAACGCTTCATCGCGACATAAATAAATGCTACAGTACAATGTTCAAAATTCTAACATTATCTTATTCTGAGAGATGAAGATAATTTTTAGTCCACGCCGTGTTTTGATTTGAGGCTCTAACCTGTTGCGGAATCTGTCGTTCTCAGTCAATGGTTTTATTTCATATCCGCTGCCTGTGCCTCGACCCTATTTCTAAAACTCTCTCCCTGTCTTCCATGAGGGTTTGTGGTTTTCCAGGCAAATAAAGAGCTGCTTCTGGGGGTCGGCAGACGTGACTTTGAACTTGGATCAGCTCCTGTGTTTCCTGTAGCGCGGGTTGAAAAAGACTTGGAAGAATGGCGCGCACGCAACGCTCGGTCTGTCCCACTCTGAGTTCTACACATTTTTGAAACTTTTTCAGGTTTCTCTTTCCGTTATTCCTTATGTTCGTGCAGAGCTGAGGAAAACGGCGGTGCTGTGTTGTGAAATGGAATACTTGGGGGATTTAAACTCGGTGAAAATGTGAGTAAACTTCCTCATGACTAAGCAGCTGTGGTGTATGGCCTCTATATTTACAACTGTACCAGCTTGTTTAGCGCATGCTTGAAATTGAAACGAGCCAGGAAATGAGGTAAATATGTCCAGAAATTGGTGTTTTAGTGTAGTGGCAACGAAATGCCGTGATGAAAATGTGGTGAAAAAGCCTAAACAAAAGTGTAAGTGGCTGTTGTCCTGCGTGCACAGAATTAGTACACATTTATTACGCAAATGTTTCTGCCGTTATTTCGAGGATATAAATCGCGATTGGTCTGCCTGGATCTGCAGCAACCCATCACCGTGACATGCAGACTAATTGTTGCGGTGAATGTGAGAACCACAGAGGAGGCAGAACCAGCAGCATATGGATCCATTAAACAGAACCAGCAACTACCGTCGGTGGTTGCTGGTGTGAACACTGCAGAACCACTAACTGGCCCAGTTGCGGTTCTACAACCAGTCAAAAACCTCTGGACTCCATATGGAGCCACATATGGAGCTGTGAGGAACACATGTGAACATAATATAACATGTTCATATCCTTGCTGAAACTTGTTCTTTTAATTTTTTAAATTTGGATACAGGATTATTATTAGATCAATTTCCCATTTCAGGTCATAATTACATTTCAAGATATTTTATACCTGCTTTAATGATAAATACATTGACAATGTTCAATACGCCTGATGTGCCGTTCCGTTACTCGGGTTTGCCGTTGCGCGCCGCTCTGCGCGTTCGATGGACGCGCGTCAAATTTGAAGATACAAAAACAGTTTCTTGGCTTCCAGACAACATGCATTTCATGAGCCACAGACGTGGTTTTGGTGGTTTTCCAACACATCCTGGAAAATTTGTCCCCATCATCACCCGACCACAGTTTTATACCCCTCACTCACACTACACTCGGCACCTACGGAAGATAAACAACAGAATCAACTTCTCTGCTCTCTGTCGTCGGGATCTTTTCGCCTCTTCTATCCAAACCTTCTCCCTAAAAGTAGGCGGTAATTATTAGTGGAAAATGGCGTTGGAGTATTAAGTCGCCACAGCGCTACCTGCTATTGGAGGGGCACCTGGGATTGATCAGGCACGGCGGCCAATGAGACTGCGAGGAAAGAATGAACGGACTCCAGTTAAAGGGGGCGGAAGAAGAGGTAGAGCCAGTCCACGGAGAAACAGAGACCCTCCGCGATAGGCACAGCGAGCCAGAGAAATCAAAACATTTCCACTCGGAACAGCGTTTTTTGAGATGCTCCTGCTACTTTCGCCCTGCGCACGCAGAGGACACCCAGTAAGATAATTATTTAATTCATCGAGCGCATTTGAAACATATTGAACTGTCACAGTCAGGA
This sequence comes from Arothron firmamentum, assembly GCA_016586285.1. Taxonomy (NCBI): domain Eukaryota; kingdom Metazoa; phylum Chordata; class Actinopteri; order Tetraodontiformes; family Tetraodontidae; genus Arothron; species Arothron firmamentum. The sequence goes on along the minus strand of BJFM01000306.1, from coordinate 7,094 downwards.
GAAGCGGACTCTTTACATTTGGATTGCCAGGCATAAGTTGCTAGAAGTAATTTCTGTTTAAGTCAAACACGTAGATATTTTTTTTCCCCTCATGAGCGGAGCAGGGCTTTAACTCAAGCCTGATATGGTGTTTTCCAGGCTGGAAGTTGAATCGTGGCGCGCCAGCATCAGCATTTGATCTGCTCTCTGAACTTAATTTGCTCTAGCCCCGCGCTGTTTTGAAGAAGTTTTTGTGTTTGTTTTTAGTGACAAAATGTTACTGGATGCTGGTCACCAGTTCCCTGGGCTGGGAGTCGGGTCATTTGCCAGGCACCATTCAGCCAGCGAGATGCAGGAAAGAGACTTGAGTTTGGCACAAAATAGCTTTGTAGACTCCGCGCACATGGGCGCGTTTAAGCTCAACCACGATCTCTCCCCGGGACAGAGCTCTGCCTTCACCACCCAGGCGCCGGGCTACTCCGCCGCGGCACTCGGGGCTCATGCTGCCCATGTCACCTCGTATGCAAGCTCTCCTTTTAACTCCACAAGGGACTTTCTCTTTCGGAGTCGTGGCTTCGGAGAATCCTCTCCGGCGAGCAGCCAACATACTATTTTCGGCCCCACGGCGGGATCCCTCCATCACACCCACACAGACACTCAAGGCCACATTTTGTTCCCCGGGATCCACGATCAGCACGGGTCCCACGGATCCCCAAATGTCCTGAATGGACAGATGCGACTGGGACTACCGGGAGAAGTTTTCGGACGCTCCGACCAGTACCATCAGGTCTCCAGCCCGAGGACCGACCCGTACTCGGCGGCGCAGCTCCACAACCAATACGGCTCCATGAATATGAACATGGGGATGAACATGGCAGCTCATCACCCCGGTGCCTTTTTCCGCTACATGAGGCAGCAGTGCATCAAACAGGAGCTCATCTGCAAATGGATCGACCCCGAGCAGCTGAGCAACCCGAAGAAGTGCTGCAACAAAACTTTTAGCACCATGCACGAGCTGGTCACGCACGTCACGGTGGAGCACGTCGGCGGCCCGGAGCAGACCAACCACGTCTGTTTCTGGGAGGACTGCGGCCGGGAGAGCAAGCCATTCAAGGCGAAATACAAACTGGTGAACCACATTCGGGTGCATACTGGGGAGAAGCCTTTCCCCTGCCCGTTCCCCGGCTGCGGGAAGGTCTTCGCACGTTCGGAAAACTTGAAGATACACAAGAGAACACATACAGGTAATTATCCAAACACAGATGGGGCTTTAAAACCTTCTGATTTTAAATTGTAACGTTGCTATATTGATTTTGCTGTGGGTGATTGTTCGCGCTTTTACGCCCGTGAACCGCAAATCCAGTTTAATTATAAGGGGCTCTTTTGGGGCCACTAAGATAGATTGTGACTGTAATAAAAACGTTGACTCTAGAGTTAAACTGTTTCCAGGAGAGCTATGATTTTATTTTGATGTTTTATTTTCTGCTGTGATTTTTACGCGCCTTTCGTTTTTCATTGTTTCTCGCTCACACAGAACAATTAAATCGCACCTCCAACCGTTTTATATTTTTGATAAAACTTGTTACAAGGGATCAAAGTGTGCAGTTGTAGGCGGCAGTAAATCAAATCAGCCGCTTTAACGCAGCTTGTTCTCTTGGATTTCAGAGCACATTTCTCGTAAAGATCGTGCGTAACCACACCAGACCTATGGCACACATAAATCCTGACTGGTTTGCAGTACTGTTTGTTTTGGAGTCGTGCGTGTTATGGTTTGTTTAACACTTCCTTAACGTCTGAGGATGCCTTTTGTTTTCTCTTGCTTCCATTTTGATAGTAGTTGAGGTGCTAGACAGGCCGATGCAGCATTTAGAATTCTTATTTTCGTGGGAAAAGCATGATGGTGCCGTGCCATGAAATGGTCAGGTGCTAATTAGATTTTTATTGTCTCCCAGCAAATGGTACGCCTTCTGTGGGCCTTCTGAGAACAGTCTTGTCCACCCACCCCCCTCCAAATAACTATGCGCATTATTTATGCTAACTAAGATGTATGCCTCCCCCAGTCTCATTTTCAAACGAGAAAATGGATATCCTAATCTATCCTTTCATTATTTAGATTTTTTTTAAATGCAGAACGGGTACCAAACTTTCTTTTTTTAATTTTTTTTTTTTTTTAGTTAATTGTTACACAGGAAGTGCACCACCTATTGTTGCAGTTATTCTCTGCAAAGGAAAACTGTTTTTAACCGAGTTTATTCCTATTTCCCCCTCCAGGAGAGAAGCCGTTCCAGTGTGAGTTTGAAGGCTGCGACAGAAGGTTTGCAAACAGCAGTGACCGAAAGAAGCACATGCACGTTCACACGTCGGACAAGCCTTATCTGTGCAAGATGTGTGACAAATCATACACACATCCCAGCTCTCTCCGGAAACACATGAAGGTAAATACAGGGTGTAGTAGAAGCCTCTGGGCACACACGCACACACACACACACACACACACACACACACACACACACACACACACACACACACACACACACACACACACACACACACACACACACACACACACACACACATAGGAGTATGATGCGTCCAGATTTGAAATCTCTCTGGTTTCTCCAGGTCCACGAATCCTCTCCATCAGCATCAGACTCCTCACCAGCAGCCAGCTCTGGTTATGAATCCTCAACGCCTCCGGGCCTGGTGTCCCCCACCACTGAGACCCAGAGTAACACCACCCTGTCTCCAGCCTCAGCTGTGCACAACCCCACCAGCCACAGTGGCCTTGCCTCCAATTTCAGTGAATGGTATGTTTAGGACTAAGATGAAATGAAGCATCATACACTCGTTTCACAACACTAGGCCCTCCAGCGGGAGACTGGGACACATGTATAGAGGAGGCGCACAAGCATTTGGTTATTTTTTATCCACGATTCACCCAGGAAGATGAAGATTATCAACAGGCCCATTTGTATCATAACCGTGTGTTTCATAATGTAAATAGTTACTAAAAGCCCGCATTCCCATTGGTCGTAATAGTTCGTCAGTCTTTGGTGTGTAGGTGTTCCTTCAATGGTAGCTATTTCTCTGGACTTTTAGTGCACATAATACAATGGAATTGTACTATAATAATGAATATTGTGTTCCTATAAGGCAAATTGATTGTACTATACAAAACATTTATAAACTGGAGAGAGTGCCAAAGTTAACATTTAACTCAAACAGACACAATATTAATGCTTGTGAATGTATTATTATTAATTGTTATTATTATTATTTTCATTCGCTGGGCTTAACTTGTGATGTTTTGTGCTTTGCAAGTTCAAATCGTGAAATGCTATCTGGAAGGTTGTGAGGAAAATAAACGTCGTGTGCCGTCCGATTTTATGTAACTACACCCATCCTTTTGTAAATAGCAACTGCCATATTTATCCATTTGTAATTAAATTATGGTATTTACTTGCTACAGATGAAACAGTATTTATAAAGAATGTTTCTTTACTATAAATATGTACAATTACGAGCTACACATGGGCAGTTGTTTTGTTCTGTGCTTTTGTTCAAAGTTTTAAGAGGTGTTTTCATCCTTATTGTGATAAAAAAAATTTACTGCATACAAATATAATAAAAGGTGTTGCAAGTGATAAGTAATTGTTCTGTTTTTTATTTATTTTATTGGAAATGTCTGTTTTCTCGGTAAGTCGCTCAGCGGGCTGGTCCGGGAGGCTTTTTCTTTGGTTTGAAAAAGCTTGTAGAGAAGTGTTTGTTTGGTCAGATGCAGTGATATTCCTCATGCTCTCAGTCTGCTGCAGCCACAGCTTTGTGGAACAGATTCAGTTTTGGGTTTGCTCATGAGAACAAGGGTGAGATTTGGGATGGAGTGAAGTGTTCATGTGTTAAAATAATAATATACATAGATATCTTTCGGCAGGTGATGGAAAAGCTCTTATTTGGCTCACTCACTTCATCTGTGTGGCAACCTAGATTTATGGATAGCAGAGCCTTCCTCCTCCATACCTGTCACTTCCTGTTTTCCAAAGTCAGAGATTTATATTTAAAAAAAATATCCGACTATATCCAACTAACACCCCTCCCCCACAATGGAGTCTGACTGCACAGGAGTTGGTGAACTTGAACTTGGCTTGTACTGTTCTTGGTGCAGCTTTAATTCCCCAGGTAGTTCCAATTAATTTATATGGTTTAAGGAACTCTCTGATTTTAAATTGTGTTCTTGTGCAGCAACATAAATAGGTCTTGCGCATAAATGCAATTCTTAAAGTGGGTATATTCCTTGAGTCCAAATAAATAAATAAATATATAAATTTATATATCAATACACTTATATGACTATAAACAAACATGCAAATGGGCGCGTTTGTGCTTGAGGGAATGACTGTCACTGCCGCCACGGCTGTGTTTTGTACACCTGCTTCACGTCCACATGGTCCCGCATCAGCCGGTGCTGCTGCATTCCGGAGTCCACCCGAAGCGGGTGTCCAGCAACAAATTTTCACCACGGCTCGTTGCGCTGCAGCGTGCGTGATGCTCAGATTACGTCCCAAACATGACGGTGACAGGTTTGGACCTCGGAAGGATCTCGAGGGCCTCTGTGAATTTAAGTCAGACAACGTAACGTAACGTAAGAGTAAATTAGGACCTCCCAAAATGACTTTTTTCTTTCTAATTAAAACGTTTCACAACACTTTTCCACATTAGGCTACAACGCACAATAAGGCAAAACAGTTGCGTTTTATAGGCTAACGAAATTTCAGTGCAATGCGATGCTAATTTCAGGCACACTTTAATCACCTAATAGCCTTTTCCGTGACCTCTTAGACGGAAGAACAGATGACCTATGGGAATCGGAAAGGTCGGTTCCACACATGCCGGTTCCTGTTCAACTCCAGCTGCGCTGATATTGATCCGGACAGAAGGAAACGGGTTTTTTCTCCTTGTTTCTCACAGCTTCTTATTGTTGCGAGAAGACTCCGCACTGGCCGTGATTGTGGCTCTGCGGGGCCCGCAGCTTTGATTATCAGGGAGAGGTTCCAGGAGTCTTACTTTGTCTGAGGTCAGAGTTCAACATATCTTCCAACCTTTCTAACAGGTTCAGCGAGCAATTGAAACTTTAGCACACGATGTTAGTCTGCAGGATGAGACCGACTGTGGGAATCAATTAAAAAAATAATAAAATAACCTGTGTTTGCGCTTGATCTGATACAGATGTTTAAATGAAATCCGATATAATAATGCTTTTTCTTATTGTAGAGAGTTAACTATGGTTATTTTCTCATATTTGTCTTTTGCTTTAAGATCCAAATTGCCCCCGGAGCTGCCGTTTTTAATCAGCAGCCAAAGTTACTTAAAAATGAATTCTAAGTAAATAAATAACTTTGAAGCGAAAAATAACAAACTATTTTTTTTAAAACACTAAACCAATAATTAGAAATCACGCACATTTTTATTTGTGTAGTGGTGATATGGCATCAACGTGTGTGCGTCCGTGCGTGTGTGTAAGACTGAGTGGGCCTACCACAGCCATTTTTTTATATTTTAAAAAAAGTCAGATCCTTTTAATCTCGTATGTCAGCAGGATTTCGCATCACAATTAACGCTAACGAAACCAGACTATTTGCATCATACTTCTGCTGGATCGAGTTTAAGGGAAGCAAAGACAGATTGAAGTGTTTGTGGACGGCTCATTCGGTATACATTGCGTGCCTAAAACGCACCGCCCCCACCGCCCCCACCACCCCCACCACTCTCACCTCTCTGACGCAAACACACGCTCGACGCACACTTAAAAAAAAATAATAATAAAAATAAAAGCCCCACCAAAATATTATCTGTAATATGATCAGCCATATGATCACACCAATTATGTGATTCTTATAATTTCTAATAACATGAAAACGTCCCCGTGTTTCTCTTTGTCAGTCACGTTTCTCGGAGACCTGAGAGACTGGAGACCATGGTCTAAATAACAGAAAAACGAATAAATTAAAAGTGCGTCGATATATCGGCTGCACAGGGGAAGAATTCTTAACATGCAAATGCATTAGTAAAGAGACTGGTTCCAAGTGGACTACCGTCCAACAACTGCACCTTTTAAAAAAAAGTAGAGGACAGGTGAACTACTTACAAATGGAAACAAATAACTAAAAACAATTTTCTTTGGGATCCGCTTGTACTGATGTAAATACTCTATATTTAACTCACGTTTACTTTTCTATATAATCCTCAACTGTCACTTAGTGGAATACATTTAGGCCTCCTCAGAAATGCCCGAGAGCCCGTGAAGAGTCCTTCGGCCTCTGTGTTTGGAGAGAAAACTTGCAATACAAACAGCATATCCTCTGATTGAATTTGAACCCTGCCTTTGGTGGTCACACTCACATGTTACCTCAAACAGATGCTGATCTTTTTTTATTCACTTTTTGAGTGTTCATTTGAAATTGGGAGTGGCTGTTTACACACAGTCATGTTTAGGAAACACGTTTATGGTCAGATTAGATAATATGCATTTAACTCACTTCAGTACTAGTGAAATTCTAAGGATAAAAATGGTAAGAATATAGTTCCTGAGGCAGGTTCTTTCTTGCACTCCTGCTTTCTGGTGTTTTGCATTGAAGTCCATCTACGCTCTCCCTTCCTGTGCAGCGCAGCACCCTTGGCCCTTTCATGTAAGTTCACCGGCCGCCATTCTCACAAAGATGAATGTGTTTCTGTGAAAAGAGCCGGAATGGCTGTCATTTCTCCTGGCACAGCGGAGAAACAAACAAACCCCCCCTGCTCCTTTAAGGAAGCTGGCGCAGGCACCTCCCATCGGACACAAACACTACAGCGTCAGAAGCACGAATAGCCTCAAAAAAGCTAAACACTCTGCTTTTCATGCAGAAAGCCTGGCATGACGGGCGCTCACATGCACGGACCAACACAAAAGTGGAAAGGTGCAGAGTAAATGACACACTCAAGATCGACTGATGTGTGCTTGTTGTTGTATCCCTTCAAAAAAAGGGTTAGGGTTAGGGTTAGCTCTTTTTTCCCCCTGCTCCAGTAGCCAACAGCTCTTTCATCAAAACATCAAAGACCAATAACGTGTATATATATATATA
>BJFM01000305.1:68206-102247 GCA_016586285.1 Arothron firmamentum | reverse complement strand
AAAAAAAGCTATTTTCCATTAATTTTCTTTCACTTCCTCTGTCACTCCCTAAAAGAACAGATAAGAAAACAACTCCAGACTCTCCAAATATATTTATTTGGACTAGTCCTGTGTTTTTGTTTTTTTTTATTTTTAAATCAAGGTCAAAGAAGGAGCTCGGCAAACACTGGAGTTTATTACAAATACAACTTTTCTGTTTCTAAAAAAAGACAACATAACTTCTCGTCTTGAAGCGCTTGGCAACTCAGCAACTGAGTCACCTGGCACAGATGCACGAGCGCAACCCTGACTGCAGATAATTGAATGAAAAATCCAATATGGTCGAATCTGAACAATATGCGATCGCAATCTGATTGAATGTCAACTTGATTTTTCTTGTTTGTTTTATCGTAAATTGTAGATTGATCTACCCACGATGCTCTATGGTAAATTGCTTTTCCAAGAATAGCATTCACATGCTCATCTATTTACAAGTATTTAAATTTAAAAGAAATTCCCCTGTTGTCTTTTTCAACTTTTTCTTTCAGTAAAAATGCTAGGACTCAGTCTCACATTTTTAACGACACGAATGTTTGTGCCTGTACATGGATTCTTTGAAAAAAGATTTTCACAACAAGAGGCTTCCACACAAAGAACCAAATAATTTGATGCCCAAAACATACCTGAAAAACAAAGGATGCCAGCAAAATGTTTAAAAATGCATCAAAATTTGATTAATACCTTTATTACACCCCCCTCATAAGTGGGGACTTACATAGACATTATACACTACGCAGTTCCATACCTGACAAGAACATCTGACCTAACCCCCTAACCTCTAACCCTGACCTCAACCCAATTCTAACCCCAACATTAAAACCTAGAAGGAATCCTTAAACGGTCCTTTAAAATTGTTGCAAAATTGTCCTCACTTTGCTGGTAAAATGAATAGGTACTGATTATTCAGAGCATCTGAGGACACACACACACACATCACAAACACAGACATCTGTTCTGAGAGAGTTTAAGATGCTGACGGATGGATCTGAAGCGTCTTCAAGAAAAAAAGAAAAAGGCAACAAAAAAACCCCAAAAATCCCAGGATCCTGGATGCCACTTCAGCACCAAAGTGGTTTAATTAAAGTGTTCTCTAATTGAGTCTTATCTATACCGGTCCTTAATGAGCACCGAGTCATTCCGTGTGTCAATATTTGTTCCACACAACCGAGCCCATGAATATTCTCTTTTTTTTCTTCCTTCTTTTTGGAGTCTATTTTGGACACTTTGGAATAGCACAGAATGATGTCGCAGCACCGTCCACGGATGGTCAGGGCACTGTCGAAACCCCTTTACATTTACGGTGGCGACCGTTGCCACGGCTACAGTGCCAAAAATCATAGCTATGCACACGCCGAAGCCTTTTTGGAAGCAGTGATGATTTCGCCGTCTTTTGACGGCCTCCACACATCCCGCCTTTTTCCCCACCCGACTCAGCTGTCTCTTTTCCTCCTCGACTCACATTGTCGGAGGGTGCGCTGCGAACCGGTTGTTCGGCGTAATCTGCTGACAGGCAGGCTGATAAGTTAGCGTAATGTGTTTGTACGGCTTTATTCCAGCTTTTTGAGGCAGCTACCTAACCATCCATCATCCTCCTCCCTGCCTGGATTCTTCTCCACCCTGACAACCTCTCACTCTTACCACTCCTTTCACTGAACACTATATACTGATAGATGGACTTGTTTTCTTCCCCTGCAGACCACTCCGCTCTCAGAGTGATGGTTTACTTGCAGTTCTCAGAACCTTTAAAAGAAGAATAGGCGTCAGAGCCTTTAGCTATCAGCCCCCCCTCCCCCCCCCACTGCTGCGGACCCAGCCTCGGTGACCTGCTCTATTTTTGTTCAGCGTCTTCAGTCATGTTTCTGTTTGATGTATCTGTCTGTTCATCTCTTTTTTCTATCCTTCCCATCTGCTCTAGTTGCCCTCCACCTCCACCTTTACCCAGCCAGCCATCAGCAGGAGGGTCAACCCCTTTAGTGATGTCCCATCATCATTAAAAAAAAAGTAAAATGAAAAATTAAATTAAATGGTTGTATTTATATAGTGATTTGTACCATAAAGTTATTTTCCATTTAACTTTTAAAAAACTTAAAAAACTTCAAGAAGACGATGAAAAATTCTACCAACAAGTTATCAAAGCTTTTGTTTAGAAGGAGCGGCAGATGGACTTTATCTATAAGTAAATGTAAGAACATTGTTTTTTAAATTAAATGTGCTTTTTTTGTGCTACAATTCGTATGTGTAAAGAATGCTGATATGAGATTTTAAACATAACCTGTTAACTGCTGCCAATCAAATATTGGATAAGATAGTCTGTAGGGTTTATGTGTTTGTAAATCTGATTGTGATGATGTCAGTGCCTCCCCAGCCACAAACTTCAACGCACGTGACCGTACCCTCCTATGAGCATAGTCCCGCACAAGGTTTCTCACTTTAAAAAGCCACTTTTTCCCGCCACTCTCTTGACTGAAACAGACCCTATAGAAACAAACTTTGATTGAACCAAATTGTATCCTAGTAGCCTCTGAACCTTTTGTGATTCAAGAGTTGTCAAATTTTTTTTTAGAACCCCCCCAAAAAAAGACACACAATACCTAACAGTAGACAGCACCTACTGAAGCTCCTTCCTAGGCATGGATGGGGATTGAACCCATGATCTTTGGTTTACGAGACCAACGCCTTACCACTTGGCCACCACGCCCTTGTATAACCAGGTGTGACACTGCTAACCTGTCTTAATGGTCCAAGAAATTCTTTTAGCTCTTGTAGGAGGAAAAAACATCATGACATTTCATCATGAAATCAAACTCACCCTTCTTCTTACCTATTAATATGCCAATGTGTTAAATTGAACACAAGGGTATTCGCTTCCGCTATTGTTTGTACTTTTTGTACAAACACAGTGATCAGAGAACTTTTTTTTGCATTCTAGTAGATGCTAACTTACCTGGAGATTGTTAGGTTGATTACAGAACATACAACAGACATCCAGTTTTGGTATGATTAGTGTCAGGAGCCACAATTAGGCATTATAACAAACAAATTTTTCCTGATCAAGGGTAAAGTTTACCACACGGCCACTAGTAGGCGACATAGTGCTTCCAGTCCAGTTCCTTGGCATGTATGGAATATGCATCAAATGGCATTTAGGGGCCATCAATACCGAAGCAAGTCCACAACAGTAGTCTACAAGGGGTTAGCTTATAGCTACGCTGATACATTCTTCCATGTCAACCCTATCTGTCTCTTCCACATAGCGGTATTTTTTTTTTAGTTGTTGCTCTTGCTCATTGGCAGTGGTTTGGCTTACTCCGTCAGCTGGAGCTTGCTTTGCTTCAGTGTTCCCTGTAGTCCTCCCTGCATCTCTGGAGAGCTGCCGAATGCGAGGATGCGATTTTCACACAGCGCCCGTCCAGCATATGGCGGAGCGGCCTACTGGCCGCAACACATGCTGAGTTTGTTTACTTTTTCGTCAAAAGAGGCCGTCGCGAGTGAATAATTACATTTAGATAGTGTAAACATGCAAATGCTCCAGATGGCTCAAAGAACATGGCAGTGACACGGTTTGTGATGAGAAAACAAAAGGAGATAAATGCACAGTAGGATTGCTTTCTTCCATGAGTAACACAGCCACGTGGGTCGTTGAATTGTTTATTAAAGCAAAGCACAAACAAGCAAACACACTGACCAAATATCAACGCATACTCTCTCCCAAACTTAGATAGTCAATGGAGGAGGAACTAAAGCGGAAAGTGAATGTAAAATCAAAACCAGACTTAATAAAAAGGATATGCGATTACCTTATTATACCTTTAGTCATGATTATACTGTGTTATGACTGTTTAATTATGATGAAATACAGAAAACAAAAGCCCAGTGTCTCCATTAAGATTTATTAAGTGAGTTAGCTAACGAAAGGGAGCTAGCTCCCTACAGCGCTGTAGTAATCCCTGTCCAATGTTCTCTATATAGTGAACTAACTAGGAAGTATGCCATTTCATGGGACTGTCTGGATGTCAAGGGGGGAGTGTGTAGTGCCCTTTGGAGGACATTTAGTGTATCCCATAATGTGTTGTGAGTAGCTGTGTCCAACCGATAAAGCCCCAACCAAGCCATAGATCCCATCATCTATTGCATTTGCACACGAGAAGCTAGACATGACACTAATTATTAATTGCTAATGAAGTTACGTATTAAGGGCATTGTAGTACACCAACAAGCAAGCGTCCAGTGAGTGTTTTAAATGAATTAATCATTACTCGACAAGCGCAGATCTTGATCTGGTCCTCTCATCAGGCGAATTAGTGGAGGATTAAACGTTCTCCACAATGCAACACAATCAGGATATAATTATTAACAGCTTGATATAAAAGTGGGAGGTGTAAGTATTTGACCTAGCACAGAAACTAATATTGCATATCGATGTTGGTACTCATTACTGACATTTGACAGGCTGCAAGAATTCAAACTTAATTAATTTTTTTTGGAGTACAATGATGTAGCATAATTTTGTTTGTCTGTCTGTTAGCAAAATTACTCCAAAGCTTATGAATGAAGATTTTAATGATATTTTCAGTAAATGTTAATAATAGGGCCAAGGAACAGATTTTGAAATTTTGATTATGTTAGAGATTCGAGAAGAACTTTGACCTTTGATCTTCGAAAGATCAAAGTCACGTTGCTTCAATCATACAGCAACCTACTACGTTATGTTACCTTGTATTACTATGGACCACACTACTGGTAATAGTTAATTTAAAGTCATTTTTTAACTTTAACAACCTCCATGAAAGGAAGATAACTCCCCTGTCATTCTCTACAAGTGTCTGCTTTGCATATCTCTGTGCTCTCCCAGTACTTTTCTAGGTTTTTATTTTTTGGGTCTTTCTTTGCGTCAAAAAAATTTGCTTTTTTACATCACAAACATGGCATTTGAAAAGTTGAAAAAGATATGACAATAATTAAGGATTTGGTATTTTTGCAGCCCGAGTTAATGAAAAAGCAAAATTAATTAAAAACCAGTAAAAATGCATTTGAAGGAGCGTGTTTTTGGAAATGAAAATCTGTTAGCGCAAAGTATACCCTTTTGGTGGTTGGGAAGGACTGACTGGTGCTGACTATACAAGGTACCAAAACTGTTGCTCTGGGCAGTTTTTCTTTTCCATTATTGCGAAGAAACAAAAAAATAAAAGGGAAAAAACCTGTTAACTTCAAGCCTTTTAGAGACTGAGAAAACTGTTGGGTGACCTTTAGATAGTTTCTTCTTCATCTGCAAGACACTGCTTTCCTGTTTTCCTCGGCTTTTGCAGGCAGTAAATTAATGCACAACTCTCAACAACTTCCGTAAAGTGTGCACTAAAAACTTTGTTCTTCCTCCAGTTGACTTCCATGTTACATTCCTGTCATTCAGCTGATTTTTTGTCTGCGTTCCACAGTCCAGCGCTTAGGTTCGACATGAAAGGAATAGATATTACCATCAAGCGCTACTGTGGTGAACTCTTGCAACATCCAAGAGGAAATTGATGTATTATTCTTTCTATTTTTTTTTTCATTTGTGACCTTGTTCACCTTTGAGTTACAAGGTAGATATGATTTCAGGTCATACGCTGGAGTATTTGAGAATTTAAAATGATGGAGAGGATATTCAAGAAAAAAAATCATGACTTCAATATTGCAGCACTTACCTCAATCTCCTTTTCTGAATTAAAAAAAGCTGCTTCAACTCCCTGTTGGTGGCGATTGGAGAAGTATGGGGGAACTTGTACTTGAGTTGTGTGCTGAGTTGCTTCTTAAGTTTGATGTATTAGCATAATTTCTTTGTCTTATGCGCCAACGGACACTTGAAAAAGCCCTCCTGACGTACCATCAACAAGGTCCACTTTTATTTTTTAGCAGCGCTGTCAAATGGTTAAAAGATACAAACGGGTTAATCACACGGTTGTGGATTAATTTTTTTTAATTTTTTTGATTAAATATCATTCGTTTTTAATCGATGTTACTTGCTTTACATTTTGCATGAGCAAACAAAATTAAGAAAAAAGGGAGGGTGGTTTGTTGCAAGCTGGGTGACGCCTTAGTCGAAGTAACATCCAAACAAAGCAAAGCTTTGAAATACATTAAAGGCTACAAGTGTTTTTCACCAATCAGCACACAGCTCCGCCCCCTGAAGCATTCCGAATATTTCGAAAAGCCCCACCCCCTCCCCTACTGGGTATATTTTTCAGGAGATTGGTAAAAGTGCATCCATCCTGAAGTTTTTGAAATGAATGATTAAAGTTCCTGTGGAGGAAAAGAGACTGTTAGTATGTTAACTAAATACAACTGACGAAATAAAATGTGTCTTAAAGTCCTGCTCTAAAGGTCTACCTGAATGTAGAGAAAACGGGGGTTACGTATAAAAGGATATCAAGCTAGTTTAGCTAGTTTCGGCCATTTGTGGAGCGTTCTATTGGGAGAAAATGTGATTCTGTACTTGAATCCAAATTGTCTGAAAACGAAGGAGTTTGATAAAGAAACACGACACAGGAAGTAAGAAGTATATAACCAAGTGTATTCCCTCTGGTATTGTACACATATTTAGAGTCATCTCACTGGAACACTTTACAATAACATTTAGAAAGAACAGGAAGATACTGGGAGGAGTATGTCTGGAATGGAAAAAGAGGAAAAAATAAAGACAAATCCGGCAGGAGGACCAAGAGAATTGGTCGGCCATCTTTTCTTTAGCCATCAGGAAAGAAATGAAACCAGTAATGGAAAGGATGTATAGAAATGTCTTCCGCTATTGATTTTAGTAACAAAATCAGGAGGAAAAATCCAATCGGAGAGATGGAATAATAATTTTAAAAAAAATCGAGGAGAGGATCGTTTCAACTCCAAATCACATGTGCTTATTTGCCCAAAAAAGAAAGCCGTAGAAATATCTGTTTCCCGCAGTTATTTTTTTTTCCTTCGCCAACCAGGAATGATAGCGGGGAAACATATTTCTCTTAGTAATGGAATGAGAGTCAAATATTTAGACATTTCACAAAGATTTTTCAGGATTTTTTTCTTTTCATCTTACAGTTGTCTTTTTTTCCCCATCGTTGTAAATTGGAACGCGAGAGTTCTCTCGAACCTCCACCTGCCGTTTGCGAATTTGTGTGCTCTTTGCGAGAAGCCTATTGGCTGCCGTCAGTCCAGTCAGGCTTGAGAGGAAAAAAAAAAAAATATATATAAAGGTTGCTTTTTCTCTCTCCGCAGTCCAGAAAGAACAAATTCCTGAAAATGTCTCTCATTTCTCCAGAGCAAAGAAATAACAAACAAAACGAGCAAATCAGGCCGAGTTCCACGACTAGGCCTCTTCATCGGCCACGCTGCCCATAAAAATGCCGGGGGGGTGGTGGATGCGAGTTTGGACGATGAAAGATCCTAAAGATTTTTCGTTGCACACAGTCATTTCTCCACTCACTCATTAGGTCCATACGTCTCCGCAACATCTATACATATATTTATAATTAGAGCGAAGAAAGTTCATCTAGTTGTGCTGGAGATTTTTTTCCCCTGTTTTTCGTTTACTAGGAAATGTAAGGACGTGATGCAGTTTCTTGGCTGGATGCTCGGAGCCCCAAAAACACATGACATAGACCTGCTGGAACGGAAGGACAACCATGGGGAGTTTCAGCCTTGTTTTTTTTTTTTTTGGGGGGTGGCTAAACGTATAGGTTAGCATCCGTTACGAGTGGTGGTATCTCACATAGTTGCTACTTTTTAACGTTATTATCATCAATCGTATTTTTCTTTTTCCCCCCAAAAAAACTCCACGGAAAGAAAGTTCGTCTTTTTTGTAAAATGAATACTACATGCTTGAAACACGGCAGACTTTACGTTGCATGAGCTACTAAGCACCGTAGATAAGGAGAGAAACAGCACGTGGGTGAATCAGAGGAAGAGAGAGATCAGACATGTCGAACACTTAGAAGAATTGGCAGATCTGGAAGGCGGCGGTTCCGTAAGCAGGTAGCATATCAATTTTACAGATTGACGCCAACTTGGAAAGTGATTATACTGTCTCGGGCTAGTTCTGATGCCGCGTGTTCGCCTCCAAATTAAGCACAGACCCCGATACAAATACTGAGGTGGTGCTTCACACTACCCCGACTATGAAAAACCTTCTATAAGTGACTTGATTCATCACTTTTTATGAGCGTTGTTGGCACAGTGCGTGTGGATCAGATGTGTCTATATCTGTACTCTGTTCATCTTTTAAGGACGTGATTGATCACACTGGAAGGTGCAAATTAAGTCCCGCATATATCTGTAAATACTGACTTTTTAAGTACTTTATTTTGTATGGTGTTTATCTCATTCCATATGCTGCCTTTTTCTTGTCTCTCTCTTTCTCCTCCTTTTTCTTTCCTTCTCTAAGTGTGTCTGCTGTCTGTCTCTGGGCGCTGTGGCAGTGTGCCCTCAGACGTAGTACTCCTTGTCTTTGTTCTTCTTGTTCTTGGTGACCGTCTTGGCAGTGCTGGGCTGTTTTTCCTTGACCAGGGCTCCGTTGCTTTGCGTGGCCGAGTTGCTAATGTAGTTGCGACTCTGGTCCACCTGGTAGGAGCCCTCGTCGCGATTGCGGTATTTGTACATGGCGTAGAGCAAGATGAGGATGCAGAGGGCGGCTGCTGCTACGATGCCCACCACCATTCCTGTGGTGCTGCTGGACTGCTGCACCTCAACGGCGCCGGGGAGCCCTCTATCTGGAGACGTGGGGTCTGGAGTGGGAACATGAGGGAAATTTGGAGGGTAGGTTATTCCTGGGACCCTGTGGTGGCCTGGGTCTGATGACGGGTGGGCCGGCGGCAACAGCACCTGGTCCCGGGTATTCATTTTCCCAGCGGGAATTTTGTTGCTGCTGCTGCCGCCGGCAACTGATTTAAGGTGCGGGCCAAGCTGGTCTGGGTTAGCCGTGGGGGTAGAGGAGAGAGGTGGGCGATGGGAGTTAGGGACACGGGAGAAATGGCGGTCTCGAGGGTTTTGAACTCCACCCTCGGCAGCAGGGGGAGGAGGAAGGACCGTCCTATCAGTGACCAGAGGGAACTTTTTGTAATAGTCCTCATCATCTGATTCTGTCATCTCCCCTGAGCCATATGCCGACACCTCTATGGTCTCCTCGCAGTCCTCTTGGTCCAAGGGACAGGGCGGCCGAACGTTTGGCAAAGGGAGGGACTCTTTGGTGGTTTCGAGCAGGGTGAGGAAAGGGCGATAGGTCGTGGGGGGAGGGGGGATTACTGGGTAGCGGGTGGCAATAGATGGGGGGTCTAGGGAGTCCACCGTTATTATAGGCAACACTAATTCACCTCCTAGGACAAGAAAGAAACAAGAGGAAATGAATGTTAGGGACCACTAGAGAAAGAGGGGGCCATCTCCATATCAGTAAAGGATCAATACAGCATCATCAGTATAGAACAGCACTAAATCCTCACATGAGGTTAGTTATTTAAGTTAGTCTGAGCTATTTAAACAAATTATTATTCTGACTGAAATATCTCCTGCATTGTACACCTATTCTGACCTACAGTATCTTACAGAAATGTATACATTACTAGTACAAGAACAACTGGAATACAAGTTACACTGAAAAAGTTAACATCTGCTGAACTACACAAGCTATTCTTCAATGCTAACTCTGTAACGTTAACCTTTGCTCACTACGCTACTGCTCAGAAGCCTTTGCTGTCATTGTTTAAGTAAGATAGCAAACCACGAGGTTCAGGTCACTTACATCAACAAATTGGCCGCATGATTTTTGCATGAAAAAAAAATTACAAAAGAAAGCTGTGTAAGATTGTTCTTGGATAGTGAGAAACAACTTCCCCCTCATTTACCTCATTGTAACCACTTGAAAAAAGTAATAGAAATATACATTTGTGTTATTCATTGATCCATGATGTTTATGATGAATGGTATCAGTCCCATCAGCCACCCCTACCCCCCTCTCCATGGCTGTTTCTGTGCCGTAATCCCAAAATAACTTAAAAGCCCCCGGAGCTGCTGCAGGAAAACCGATGCCCCCTTTTTTACAGCTCATCCTCGTACTAAAATGAAAGGTTGTGTAGCCTTTTCTTCCCTTGTTGTTTATGACCTTTCCCCTGTCAACATTTTCAGTTACCCCCAAAAAAGGCCACAAACAGAAGCAAAATCTTTGGAAAACTGTCTTAAAGAGCCAGAATGGGTGACAGTTTGGATGAAGTAAGAGAAGCACCTTGTAAATTTTGGTCAGAATTCAAGTTATCACATCCCCATTTATATTAATAATAAAAAACAGCTTATAACTGTGGCTTTATTACAAGGTGTCTATGATATTCTTGGCAGTGTTTGAGGCTAGCGGTGCCTTATGGGAATGAAGAGCTGGATGTCCAAATGTTTGCGGCAACTTTATGGAGATATTTAATGCACCAACTCGCCACCAACTGGGCTGGGTCGGAATTACAATTACAACAGTAATATCAATAGTTTGCATTGATTCTTAAAATATTATTTGGTAATCATGACCTCTCATTCTACAATAAAAGTCATTCAAGCTTACCATTTCTTGTTCAGAGAAAGACATTCATTTTCTATTTTTTCTGTTTTTATACAACTGCCAGTACTACAAAAACCACAACTACCACTGTTACTGCTCGTAATAAGAATGACCAATTTAAAACCAATAGAAAATAATTGATTTCAGAATTCTGACCATGATTTACAACTGACTTCTGACATACCGGGGCTGTAAATATCAACTTAGAGGTAATACACTACTTTTAGTACTTTATAATAATTGTTTTCTCCTTGAAAATATAGGAATGCTCTACATTGTGTACATATTTGTTGATGGGAAAAATTGTTAATTTGATGAGCAACAAAAACGGGGACAGAGAGGCGATGGCTGAAAGGCAATTCAGGGAGGATATAAAAGGGAGTGCTGTAACTGGGAACAAAGCTTGTATGTTAAACAACCCACACAATTAAAAAAAAAAAAGGACAGAGACTTTGTTATACACAAAGTTGAGCTGAGGTTAAGCCAGCAAACAACATCAATATTTGACAAGAGAGAAACAGGCCTTGAAGTTAAACCGGGAGCTGTAAAGGAAAATAATCTTGTGACTCTTCAACCCTTCATTCCAACACTAGAAAAGTCCACTTTCAAGGTTGAGATGCTTATAGAACAACAGAGTGTGTCGGCACAGTCCAGGAACAAAGGATACATTGGGACAAAGTACGCATCATGAATTCGCTAGTGTTTTCTTGATGACACGCCATTTTACAAAACCAGTTTCATGGTTGTGTTATCGAACATTCTGTGATAGCATTGCTATTTCTACTCTGCAGGGCAAAGGGAAAATCTCCTGATAGACCCATGCTAACCTTAGCTTCTGATACAACTGACATGATACAATTGAGAGGCCACAATATTTGATTCTTATCTATATAAACTCTTTGGGCACATTTTTGGAGAATAAAACTATCAAGATGTGATCAACCTTTAAGTTTTTTTTTGTAATATGGCATTCATCAATTGGGAATTTTAGCTCTTAGAGTTCACGTTTGGAGGTTCTACGATTGAAAGAGTGGAGCTGGATGATAATTAACTTGCTTTTCAATGTTGAAGTTGTGATCATGAACTATGGGTGTGGCCAAAAATTCTTTCAGCCACACCCACAGGTCAAAGGTCATCAGCTGAAATTATTTGATGTCAGGATTGTAATGATTTGGGTATCAGGATACCTCCTGGAGGCATCCCTGCAGAGGTGTTCCAGGTCTGTCCAGCTAGGTAGAGACCATGAGGTACACCCGGGACGTGCAACGGAGGGATTGCATTTCCCCATCTAGCCCTGGAACAACTTGGCGTTCTCCCCAGAGGAGGAGGAGGAGGAGAAAGAGGAAGCTGGCTGTTAGAGGATTGTCTGGGTTTTCCAAGAAGGAATTCCTGCCCACGACCGAATGAATTATAAAGTTACATTAGCACTGCGAGTAAAGGCAGTTCTCTTCTCTTGCAAAGTCAGTTGGATGACGCTGCAAAAGCGCACCAGGGAAATGCGCTGCAAATCAAGAGTTCTTCAAAGCAAAAATAACCACAAAAACGGGAACTCATTTCACTGCTGAGTCTGTCATCCGGACTTATCGTTGATTTGGCAACTTTAGAGTTATACCGAGGACGAAACTGAAGACTGAAGGCCCACAAACCTGCAGTAACTGAAAGAAGCTGACAGAAGCTGTCAGAATTTCAGCATGTTTGGCAGGTACAACCCTCCAGCAGCCATGAACCGCTAACGAGGTTTGCTTGTGAATTAGAACTACCGCTGGATTTGTAATTCGGGTGTTTGTCAAACAGCCCTCCCAGACCCGAGGTACTCTGTATAAAATGGTTTTACAGGGTAAATGCCATGTTTCTTTCAAAACAGAAAGATTTTTAGCTACATCTTGATTGTTTTATTGTATCAAATCTCTCATTACTCTGATGACGTACCAAAACTATAGTTGGTAATTGGCAGGTATGAAAAGAGAAACATTAAAAAGGCACGAACCATCTAAATAATCCATAATTTCAGGTGTTTTTTTAAATTATTATTTCCTGTCGATTGTTGCTCACTGCACCTTTGCAACTTTCATTACTTTTTTTGCTTCTCCACAAATGCACCATCTGCTTCTGTATGCAGCTTTAATTAGTCCTTAAACATCTACACCTAATTCATTTCTCACCCTCTAAAAATCCCTGCTGTCCATTTCCCTCAGAGCTGTCAATTTCTTCAAATAAGGAATAAATATTATAATAATATATTTTTAATTTGTCAATTAGGGTCGGATGTGTTCACCTGAAACTGCCAAATACCAGATGTGACCACCATAACCTTTTATTCAACGTCAACTTCCTTTCTCCCATCTGAAAATCTGACAACTGAAAGTAATCAGATATTTGCCATCATCGGAGGATAAGGACTGAGTTTTTAATGGTTGTGCAACGGATCCCCTGATTGGCTGAGACAGTGGATCCGTGTACTGATGATATTTATTCTTTATCATTTCCAGCATGCCACTGTTTTTAATAAGGGTTTGCACATGTTGAAGGTCAGCAAGGGATCCTTGAGGTTTTACACCAGATAATCTATGTAATACTGTTAGTGTCTCGGACAGAAAATTAAATTGAATACAGATACCGATTGAAAGGGTTTTTTGCACTTCTACCCTTTCAGGCCAAGCAAATTCAAATTTCAAGAATTGGACATCAAGGAAACAGCCCCCCCGATTACCAGCTAACAGCGAACCCGTGGAAGGTGTTCGGTGAACTGGGGGGGCTGTTGATTGGAGATAAACAGATATCCCAAAGATGTGAAGAAGGCTCAATAAATTAGGAAGCGACCAAAGTTGCTTCAGTCCCTAGGTCCTCCTACATCTGAAAAAATACAGAAATAAATAATAAACTTGCAAGTTCCCACTGCATCTATAATTATTGAGCAGCCGGTCAAAGCTCTGATCCTTTCTAAGGAAAAGCTCTTGTGAACAACATTCTGGGACTGATAACAAGCTCAAAGCGATGGAACCAAAGGGAATTTCATGCTGAGATAGAAGAAAGACAGACAGAGAAATTGAACTTGTCACTGTTAATACATCTTCTGCACGTAGATAGCTTTTTAAAAAAAACTTTTCTGGTAAATAAACGACAAAGTCGAGCTAAAGGCATCGATTCAGCTCTTTCCAATATATTCCCTCTATTCAGATTTCCCCAAGACACAACTTAGAGGCTAAGAATACCCTATTTTCACCAATCAGCCACTCTGCCTGCAGCTTGAAACCACCGGTTTTGGCTAATAAAGTTGAATGTTATGTTCAGGGATTATTTGGCTGTAAAGAGGCTAAGGAAAGGCTAAGGAAAGTTGAGGCCTCCGATGACATTTGAGCCTCATGATGGTAATTTCCTGTTTGTCTCCTTTAGGTGTTTTGAGGTGCGGGGTTACATGTAGAAACGCCAAAAGTCTATCTTCCATTACCTGGACCATTTTTGGTAATTGATGTCATTCTTCTGAGGGCTCCCTTCTCACATCGGCTCATTAGCAACTCTGGAAGAGCTAAACCAAATCTATAATTGCGGTGGTGTAATTAAGACTCGCTATCAACTCGGTGTTTAATTAGCTTGTTGGGAGGAAACATTCATGGGAATTCCGCTCCCGTCACGCCGATTCCCTTACTCTTCTCTTTGAATGCCGAGGAACATGACACGAATCTGAATGAGCCTGCGTTCCTCTCAGTGCACCTGCTTCCAGTTCTTTCTCCACTCATCTTCTTCCCTCCCCTGGCCGTGCTGTCCAAAGGCTCCAAGCTGATTATACAAGCGCGCGTGGCCGGTCGACCAGTGCGCCGCCGTTTATCTCTGAAAGTTCCGGATGAAAAGCGGCTGCGAGCAAACACGCCGCACGCTGGGAATGTTGTGCTTTGGTAGCCCGATGTTAGGTAAACACGCGCGTGAAGCGGAGCCACAGAGGACACAAACCACGGGAAGGAACCGGATTGATCCCTGCAATGGTCCCATCTTGTCCAGCTTAATAGAAAACCAATAGCTGGGCTTATTTTTTCCCCCGAAGGCTGTTCAACACGGCATTCTCAAATGTAATTGAAAAGAGTGGGAATTGATCCTAAAATGACTGCAGGCTGTTGTCTGCACAGCAACAGCGAAGAGGATCCGTTGACAGCCTCGTTTCATCTTTCCGTGTTGGGCGGATTTATTTTCTCCCTCGCTAGCGCATATCTGCCCGGGCCGACCGACCTTGCTAGAGCTGTGGTGGCAATACAGGAGCATGTCTCAGTTTCTCAGGAGAGCTGGCGAAAAACGTAACACCCACAGATTGACAGAGGTGAGCGTCTGTGTGGAAAGGTGAGCTTGTCTGACACCGTGTGTGGGCACACGGAAAGGGAGACAGTTGCCTCTCCCGTGAGAGATTAAGCCTGGGCACAGCATCCAGCAGAAAACCCTCATTTCTGTTTTTGATAAGAACGGAATTGAAGCTCTATTTCGGCCCTAACCACATACAGAGAGAAACCACGGTGGGAATATACACTCCGGTCCCAACACTCAGGTTCAGATCACTTTCTTGTCACAAAAACATACCGCATTTTATGATCTCCTGCCTCTTCCAGCAGATTTTACACTACAAATTTCCACACTTAAACAATCCCGGCTTTGGATTAATTGTCTTGTTTTGCTAGTCACTTTAGTCTGTTTTTGTTCCTTTACTAAAGACTTGTTCCACGACATTCATGCAAAAATGTGGAACTTTAATAGATGAACTGTTATGAATGAACTTCTACATATTAATAGTGATTTAAAGGACATAATATCATAAATTTAAACAGCTCTTTTGGTTGAATTCATAGAATACAGATGTTATATATCATTGGAAAAATAGGCACCCATAAAAGGTATATGCCTTTAAAGCGCCTAATAAATGAGAAACATCACATCTAAGTGGGGAGGTTCCTCTGCAGGATGTCTGGGCTATCCTTTATACC
Source organism: Arothron firmamentum (assembly GCA_016586285.1). Taxonomy (NCBI): domain Eukaryota; kingdom Metazoa; phylum Chordata; class Actinopteri; order Tetraodontiformes; family Tetraodontidae; genus Arothron; species Arothron firmamentum. The sequence goes on along the minus strand of BJFM01000305.1, from coordinate 86,689 downwards.
GCTTTCACATCAAAATTAGCATGCTAATGTTTTTTTTTTAATACGTGGAGACACCAGTTTAAAGTCGGCATTTGGCGACATTCTCGTTTCAAGCAGACGATGGCGTAGGTTATAGCCCTTACAAAACTCGACGGAATCTAACGTTACGTATTCTGACGTTGGGATCTCATCAATCTTGCATATGGGGCTATGTCTCTCAACTGGCCCTGGCGATGCCTCGGGATACCTCTGGAATAGCTGGACGAAGTGGCCAGGGAGGGGGAAGCCTCAACAGAGTCTGCAACTCTGTTGAGGCTGCAACTCGACCACGGATATGCGGCACAAGATGGATGGATGATTAAATTGCCCTATGACTCCTCTGGCCACATAGTGTGATGATCAGGATGCATCAATAAGTCACAGAGATTTCTTTACCTGCACTACTTATGTCTCCTCCTCATGAGTCATAGGTTTTATTTTATTAAAGCTTGCTGCTGGGCAGGCTGCGCCGTAGAAGAATGTAGAAAGAAAAGAAGAAGGGAACGACAGGAACACGGGAAAAAAGCATATCCACGCTAGAGGGGAAAAGCAACGAGGAATTGCTATTGAAACACCCTGCTGCCGGATATTGAAAATACTAGGTGATAAGGAAAAGCTTACCCTGAACTTTGCACAGTTCACCTATCACATCCATCTCGAAGGTCATGGACCTATAACTGAACTCCTGATCCATTCCTGACCTTGATGAGAGGCCACACACTCACATGCCTCCCTGATCACCACTGCACACCCACAGCCCAGCAGAGGGCAATGGGTCGGCCAGAACGCAAGTACACTGTGAGCCTTTAACTGTGGTCATTTCCTCCCCAACCAAATGGTGTTCGGCAGTTTTCAGCATGATAAGAACCCTTGGCCTTTAACTTGCACCTACAGACATGGTGTCAGAACATGACTTGACCCCCTGTTTGCTTCAGAGAAGCAAAACACAGCTGTTTTTGCATACTGAAAGTGTCCCACCTTCATAAATCCAGAAAGAAGATCGGCACGGCCGCATAAATGCCAGATGCTGCGGCTGCGCAGCTGTTGTTGGTTTTTTTTGAAAAACAAATTACCAATCTCGTAAACCTGACTAATCACAGCTGCATACAGAAGTTTGTGCAAACAACAAATGTTGGATTTTTTTTTCTTTTTTGCCCTTTCCCGTTTCCCTATTTCACAGACCTTTTTTCTTCTTCTTTTTTTTTAAGATGCCAAGAAATATGAAAACAGAACTCCCTGAGTCGACTCACCATTTCCCGGCTCGCACTCCTCCAAATCTTCGTCATCGCTTGGACACTCTGCCGATGCTACTAAGAGGTCATCCGCGTTCTAAACAAAGACAGGAAGCAGAGGAGGTGGGGTGCTGATTAATGCATTGAATGGTTTGAGTATAATCAAAGGAGATTACAAGAGAATAAGAACGAGTCAATTACGGAGCAAATTGGAAAAGGCTGTACGCAATGAAAAAACGCCGAGTGAGCGCCGAATGATACCATGACTGATGAAAATGGAGGTGGGTGTGCTTGGCGTGGCACTTTTGTAGAAGCAAAAGCTTCCTGACCTAGCTTGATGGAAAGTCAAGGGACATTGAAATGAAAATTACCATGTTTTGAGATTTGACCACATTTCGCTTCTCCAAGCTTAAAAGCTTCACCTCTATACATTGTCTCCGAGGTTATTTTGGTCTATGTAGAGGCCACTGACTCCTCACCTGTCCTCCTGACTCTATTGGCCAGGACCTAACTGGTGATTAAGCAGTGGGATGTGTTGATGGGCTATGCCAAGCGGCCAGAACTGGACAACTTTTCACATTCTGTAACTGGTCAATTATGTGAGTGGTGGAAAAAAAAAGAAATTGACCAATCCCCACTAGACCAGCCCCCACTAGGCCGACTGGGACTGCGCCTGGTATGCCAGATGATTGCAAGTGACCTGGTTACTATGGCAACGTCCTCGAAACGGTCAGGGCTTTTCTCATCACAAGATGAATGCATAAGGAACCAAGTGTGCACGCGCCAATATAAATTCCAGATGGTCGCCTGGGAACAAGAGATGCAGCTTATAATTGTAACTTAATTCCCTGACACCTCAAATTTGGGTCAGCGGAAGACAAGTGGCTACTGAACGTTTCATGGAAGAACCCCGATATCGAGTGTAAGACGATGGCTGCGCGGGGAGAATCGCACCCGTCTTGCACATCAAAGGGTACATCTTTTATTCTCGGCATCAAAGCAAATGATTCCATTTTGATCAAAGTTGCGGCGCGACGGGTAGCTCAGAGGTGTCGGAAATTGAGTATTGGGTCTCTCCGCTAGCTGTCTTATGTCTCTGCTCTGACTCGGTGAGTGTTTGACATATTTATTGTAGTGCTTTGATCCCTGTCAGTGTTGCCTCATGCAGTTCTGACTCTCAACTTCATTTGTTTATACTTGCGACTACTGTGTTACTAGTTTTACTGAAACTGGTAAAAAAAAAAAGTGGGGGGATGTAACGGAAATTAAACTTGTCTCGTAGTGGAAGATGGAATATAATGATAAGTTAGCATTTTGATGGTGTGGATATGAGCACCTGGAAATGTTTTAAAAGTTTAATTTAGAACTCTTCCTTTTGGGATTTCCAGTAACAGAACCATGACTTAAAAGCTACATTTTTTTTTTTTTTTGGATAAAACATTATTTTTTTATTATGGGATAATCAAGTCCATTTTCTCATGATAATGACTTTTACGTTATCTAACAGATTCGTTTATTTTGTTATCTCTGGATAACAAAGATGTTTTCTTATGATTGCAACATTCATTATTTTGGGATAACAAAATATGTCTTCATGAAGCTTAACGTTATTTCATTATGTCGATATAACAGAAACTTTTATTATTGAGGGATAATTAACATCTCTGATGTTTAAGAGCTGGTCCACACGATGTGATCATCCTGATTTTAAAGCATAAAATAAAGACGTGGCTGAGCTCTGCTTCTACTAGTACTAATAATATTAATAACATACACAAACTACTAAAATGTGAAATAAAATACCCTTCAATCAAAAGCTTTCAAGGTCATGTTTGAGTCATTCGCTACTCAACCCTAGAGGCTTGCTGTTCATCTGACCTGACGCAGCAAGTTTGATCTTTATATCTGCCGACAAATTTCCAACCGCTGCACACCAGTTTTCTTTCGGCAGCAGCGGTGCCCACTTGTTGCTGCTGTGGGGGGATCGAATGTTCTAAGCTCAGGATTTTCATAAAAAGACAGAGGTGGATTCCTTTGATCTCAGCCTGCTGGTAGGGGTATGCTGAAGTTGAGCGCAAGTAGCCCGTCGACTGATCTCAGATAATCTTTGGCAGACAAGAGTGGCGCTCACGAAGTGGGCCGACCAGAACCCTGCTAATGCTTCCCTCTGCAATCAGAGAGTAAATTGCATGGTCCAAATTTGAATTGTCCAGTGAAAAGCTTTAAAAATAAATAAATAAATAAATAAATAAATAAAATAATGGACGACAATTTAAAACGTGGACTCAGGAATATTCCCCAGCTACACATGTGATTAGGTCTTTTTAATCAGAGTAATGTAGCACTGAGTCCCAACTGTGTGGGCATCACAGCCTCCCTACTGATTGCTAATTGCTCCTTGCCGTGACTGTAATGACTAAACTTGCAAATGTGCATAACATCAAACCCTGAATCATAGCTTTTGCACGTATGTGTGGGAGCATCATAAATATACATCCATGGTGGCCAAAGTTGAGCTACCTCTGATCTTCCACCAGCGTTTGTAGGACGATCTGGATCTGGATTTTAAGGTTAACCTGAAAAACTTCCTTTGAAAGAAAGCTTATTCTAGTAACTCCCCTTCTTCCAACAAGACTGCTCACCTGTGTGACACTGTCCCTCATGGTGGGCGAGCGTTGTTTGCGGGTGGTGGTCGTGGCCATGGTGGTAGTCGTTTCCATTATTGTGGTGGACATATCAGCCAGTGGGGTGGTGGAGGTGGTGTCAGTAGTGAGCACCGAGGGCACGTCACCCACCAGCCGCAGATTGCCCTGAGTCTGAACGTTGGGGTCGCCCTCGGCCGCCAGCTTAAGCACCTGCAGTCCGTTATAGTACAAGCCAGAGATCTGGCCCTGGAAGTGGCGCCCCTTCTCTCCACCACCGCCAATTTTGATGAAGGCCTGGCTGTTAAAGATGGTCAGCTGGCGACCTAATAAATGAGAGTTAGGAGGACAAAGAAATAATGAAGGACAGGGAGGAAGTGGCGGTAAGAACAAAAATTTAAAAAAAGAGAAATCATGGGAAAATGGAAAGGGAGACAAAAGAAACGGCAAAGTCCGTCGATCAGTTATTGTCCCTGGTTGAGTTTGTGCATTGAAACACATCGTCGCCATTTCTCAATACACAGTATGCAGGCACGCTCTTGTGAACTTCCAGAGTACACACTAGGAATACTTTGATAGTATGTACTTTCGATCGTCACACACAAACGTCCCCGATTCCCGTGGGGTAGCTAGCTGCCCCGAGTCCATACAAGTCAAATCTGATGCATGCTCGATGGAGCGGGACTAGCAATGCACAAGCACGGGGGAAACTTGGAGTGTACTCGGCAGCTGGCGGACTTAGGATCGGGACAGCACGTGGGCGGCGATTGGTGACATTTCACAAGAGCGCTAGGACTGACAAGTATGTGTATTGAGAAACAGCACACTCAAAAATGGGAGACAAGGGACGATTTAAATCACGCGGGATTTCGACGAAATCGAAAAACATTATGCTGCCGGGCACGTGCTACTTTTACTGGAAGAAACCTTCAAACATGGCGGTAGAATAAATTTCAGGGCAACTTGACCCCGGGACTTAAAGTGCATGGCAAAATGCCTCTCGTCGGGCCTGAGATGGAATGCATTAGAACAATGCCGGGCCTGTGCCGTTGACCTCTGGTGTACTTGAGCTGCACAATGATAAAGTACCTCTGCCACCGGGAAATATGTCGCCTGGCTTTTGCCATCGAAAGCAGGAGAATAAGATCCTCATTCGAAGGAGATGTTTAATTCATCGGGGGATGTCCCCCTCTGTAGTCATTACTATTCACTGGGACAGATAGATGGATGTCGGGTCGACCGTTTAACCGGGGCCCAATACTAATGTGTTACCAGGATCGGTGGTGAAGGCTGGGGCTGACAGGTACCGTTTTTCTTCCTGTCTCCCCCTTCGACAGATGATGTCAGTATTTCAGTTATACACATACTTTCCACAAATATGACACCGAGGATAATTACAAAACAGGCCAAATTAGTTAATTACCTAGAGTAGGATCTGAGAGGACAGAAAAATAGTCTTTTCTACGTAGCCTCCTCCTTGACAGATTGGTGGACATCCAAAGTGAGACATCTGCTTGGCCCAATGGGAGTGAGCTTTTTTCTATGTGCACATTAAATTCACCCAGTGTTTGCCATCACCGACATGATCTATGCGTAATTGTGTAAACAGTGATGAATGAACCCTCGGAATGGCTCTACAGTCGCCAGTGTGACCGCGCGAGCCGGTGAGAATAGCCCCCTGCTCGTCAACACCGAGACACGGGGAAGGTGGGGGGTTGGAGGCTGAGGGGTTGGGGCAGCCCGCATCCCATTTGTTTTCAATTAAGATGGCTGAGAGGTGTACTTTATCATTGTAAGTATGATTTATTCTCAATCTATATTGTTTCGCTTGTGTCGACATAAGTGTAACACTCAGGTTGAAAAGACCGGGTTTAATGATGTGCACACACCCACACACATGTGCCTACAGGCAAACGATAAAAAACACATGTTCGAGGTATGAGTGTCTGCGAGTTTTCTGCAGAGACAGATCTATTCCGCTGAGACACGGGCCATTACGTGTGTCATCCCATTATCAGATAATTAGGTGCATCAGGGACCCACAGAGGATTTGACTCCATCTTCAGAAGAGTGAGACTTAATCAGTCCCTCCAGGATTCTGAGATGCTACAACTTGAAAAAAAGTCAAAACTATTTTTTATTATTCTGTTTTTAAAAATTCCAACCTTTTTTTTCTTTGTTTTGTCTTTTGCTTTTGGGTTCTGGGTTTGACATCTGTATGCTAATGTGTGTACAGGGACTACTTTTGATAGTAGTCATCGCACGTCTCTTCTATTTCTGTCTTGTTCCCAAGGATTTAAGCATCCAATCAGCACACAGGCATGAGGGACATCAATCAATCAATCAATCAATCTTTATTTATATAGCGTCTTATACAATCAAAATTGTTTCAAGGCGCTTTCCAGAAACCCAGGGCCAGACCCCAGACAAGCAACAGTGGCAAGGAAAAACTCCCCTTTAACGGGAAGAAACCTTGAGCAGGACCAGGCTCATGTAGGGGGACCCTCCTGCTGATGGCCGGCTGGGTAAAGAGAGGAGAGGACATCAGACATTGGTCAAACTGTTGGAAAGTAATGGCGATTGGGCAAGTTTACATGGATTGGTCGGATTTTAATTCAAAAGCTGCATTCAACAAAATGCCTGGAGGGACCGCTGAATGTATGACACATAAACTCTCTTGTTCTACAGCTGCGTCTCTAAACTTTTTTTTTCAGACAAGAAGGGTATATGGTGTAAATACTGTACATAGATCAACATGCAAGATCACAATGAGCAATGCAGACAGACAGACTCGGGTCACCTTAGCCACGTTGCAATTCCAGTGCCTTTGACCTGAAGACATGGACATTGCACACGCACCTCACACCAGCCCAGAGTGTCTCCTGTTCCAAGCAACCCAGTCTGCTCCGACCGCCCTCCCGCACCTTAAGTGACATTTTGAATTCAGCTCTCATTGTTCAGCAAGGAAGAAGGTGTTTGTCATGACCTACAGGCAAATTGCTCCTGCTGCTCATATGTCCGCTTTTCTTGTTTTAGAACCACTCTTTTCAAATTTGTCCGGACTTCTTGTCTTGTCGAGAACTGCGTCGCCTGCGATCATAGCGTTAGCTGACCTAATGTGGAGCTAACAGTGCTGGTCACCTGTTTTTTTCCACGTTTGTTGTTTTTGAGGTGGTTTGTATTGTTTTTTATTGTTTACACTAAAGAATTTAATAAATCAGACATCAGAGTGTTGCGGCGTAATCTGGGCGAGTCAATCTAAATTTCTCATAATCAGATGAATCAGACTGCTTCAGGCTGTTCACTTGAATAATAACGGTCTGGAATTGGATTATGGTCAGCCTTTTGTGGTCATGTAAATGAGCCCCCTGGTGGAGAAATGTCAATACACACACACACACACACACACACACACACACACACACACACACACACACACACACTGCAACAAGGCCCTGTTTAATTGAAATATTTCTTTCCTGGGATAAACCCTGATCTATTTGACTCCCCCCAAAAAAGGTGGTGGTGGTGGTGGTAAACATTTCAAATCAAGATGAAAAATTTAGGATTGTCAGGATAGACAGGTAGAGCTTGAAAATAAAAAAGATATAAAGAAAGTAATTCCGACTTGTGTTCAGGAGAGGGTAGCGCTGGCCATTTGTGTGCTCTCCCTTTCTGGCCAGGAGCGAGCAAGATGGAGAGGAGATGAAAGGTGCCCTCTAGACTAGATGAAGGGAAATCAGTGATTGTTTTTTCGAGCTGTCTGCTCACAACAAGACTCTAACAGGGCCTGATGAAGTTATTGCTCTGGGGGCTGCCGGGCCAAATCGAAAGTGACGTGAGGTTTAAGAGCCAATTTTTGGTGGTGGGCATTAGCGGGGTGGGTTTAAAAAAAAAAAAAAACAGCCTCTGCGTGACACGCAGTTGCAATGCTTGAGTGTGCCGCTGCAACGGGAAAAGAATCCATGCAAACGGGTATGGGAACTTATGACCTTTGTGTGATAGCTGACCTTTTCCAGTAGTGTCTTTGGCTAGCATCGTATCCATATTCCTTCCCCTTTGTGTGTTTCTTCCACAAAGGAACACACACATTGCAGATTGGAAATGTTGCATCAGACTGTTGGGGTGGTATCGAGTGCCTTTCTCTCTTGGATTGTTAAAGTGAGAGACATTTAATGACAGGGTGTGCTGTGTTCGGAGCTGTCCTGCCGCTCAGTATTAATAGACTTTTATAACATCTAGACAATGCATAAATTAAACCCAATGCAGAGGCAGGTTTAATTGTCTGTCTGTTAAGCCTTAGGTTTTAAGGCCAAGACATTATCAAATACATAAATTAGGCGTAACATTACGACCACTGACCAGCTAAGGAAATTGTCAATTTTAAAGTAAAAAAAAACAACAACAAAACAATTCTGTAAACCCAAGTGCTTTAAGAATCTTTGGGAATTCTGTAAAAGTAAAATTAGTGCTGTCTGCTGGACGTAACTTGTCGGCTCCTAGGGGGAAAACCATTATAATATGGTATGCAGTAGTTGGTCAGTTACTGGATTTGTTTTCCTTATTATTAAGTGTTTTTTGCTGGTAAAAAAGGTAATGGCATTGTAGCAAACGGACGCCTTGAGCCTGCAGTCTGTACCTCTGCTATTTTGCTTGCAGAATGGCCCTAATAATCCAGGTTGAGATTTAATGGGCCCCCAGCCTGTGTGCCAGCTGGCGTGCAATCTATATAAAAGCCGGCATGGATTCCTCCCTGCCGTCAACCACACGTCATTTTCTTGTGAGGGCTTCCTCCCAAAAGGGAAGCTGTAATTTACATTAACGGCACCATCGCGAGGTTGTTCAAAGTAAACCGTCACTGTCGACGGAGACAACTCATATTTCTTTTCTTTTGCAGGGCAGCTGCCGCGTTTGCTGTGAGATGGAAGGACAGTCAAGGATGGGGTTTGGACGGGGGACTGGGGGTATGGGGATATGAAAGATGACAGAAGGAAAAGGAGTCAACATAAAGAGGACAGAGTAGGAGGGAGCAAGGATAGAATGTCAAATACACTTTGATTACATGGAGTGACTGGTGAAGAGAAAAAAGAAAGGCAGGAGCTCCCATGATCTGAAGCTGTGTATCCCATCTGGTTGGTAATTTTAGTATGGCTTGTTCAGAAATGAGAATCAGGAAGTGTAAAGCTGGTAGTTGTGTACATTGGAATGAATCCAATGTGTGGCGGCACCAGTGAATAAATGTGTTTGCAGCCTGCTAAAGGGTTTCCAAGTGTTGGTAAGTCAACCGATGCCCGGCTACAAAGCACGGCAATTTTTGCTCAGAGGGACTCCTATGGCTGGAGGTAAACTGGGTACAGTTTCGCAGCGGCATGCCCTCCTCTCAGCTTGTCTCTGGTAATTACAAGATGAACTGAGCCGAGCCATGCTATGGGTTGGGCTTCGGGCCACGCTTGACTAGCTAATAGCTAAACATAGCTGGCAGCTTGATGCCGTGCCTTGGCCAGCCTTGTGATCAGCTGATATGGAGGAAGTGATTGTAGGAAGGCGATATGAGGGGAGAGGTAGGGGCGGTGAGAGGATGATCTCAGTGTACCCATCCCTTAAGGACATTGCATTAAAAAACAGCCTGCAGTAGGGGGAGAAGAGTGGCTTTCTCTCTGCGCTGTCAACATTACACCTCTCTCATCCTCCTCCTATTCCTGTTATCTGGAGAAGAGGGAGTGATGCCATATGGCTGCTTCTCTCTCAAATGTTCCTCTTAACTGAGTCGCTGGTTCGGAATGCGTCTCCGTCGCCGCGGTGCTTTGTGTGGTGTTTGCGCTCGCAAATCCTTCGCCGCCGCATTCGCACGACTTTGTAGCGCGAGCGCGCGGGCGAATAAGAGCTTCCCCGAATTCTGTTTTCCTCCTCGCCACAAAGGGAGGGAGATGATGAAGAGGAACTAAAGCGCGGTGGGGGTGGGGTGGGACACCGCCAAAGTCGATTATGAAGTTTCACCAAGTTATCTCTGCTGCACAAGGCTGTCTTCGGTAATTACTGGCCCTTTGTCTTTTTAGTCCTCAGTAGTTGGGCTGTTTTCACACAGACGACTCTATATTATATTTGACAAAGGACAAAGTTGCAAAAATCTTTTTGTAAAGCAGCGGGAGTTACCGAAAGTGCAGGAATGGTAAATTGAATTTCATTATATGTACCTTTTAGGCTATGTATCTGTAAATATATATAACTTTGGGCTTTTCTCTCTCTATCAATCTATAGGGTAGATTAGGGGGTTCAGGTTACTGACCCTCCCCCTGATTTAATATGAGCTTGGTCCTGGTCGAGCTGTCTCCCTGTTAAAAGGCAGGCTTCCCCTTGCCTCTCTTACTCCCTTTAGGGGTTTCTCCAAGGTACAACTGAACCAGGCAATAGTGCTTAGCGACTGTTTTTTTGGTGCTTTATTAACCCAATCTTTGACCCAATCTTTTCAACTTTTTAAAGTAAAGGAGCATAAACAAACAATTGAGCTTTTTTTTAAGCTACGGTGTGCTTTTTCGAAATCCCTTGTTTGCTCATGAGCTAAGAAGTCTCCCCAATCCCCCCGAGATATGACCAGAACAGCACAAACAGACCCAGTGAGAAAACAAGATAGCGACTCAGTGGGACACAGACTTGGCAGATGAAGGCGCGTGTGCCGCCTGGTGCGAGAGAATCTCCGAAATTAAGCTCGGATCATGGACAACGACTCTGGAGAATTGGCAGATTCGATTGATTTGCAACTTTGGCCTTGGCACCATGTGAATGTATGTCTGAAAAGAAAAGAAAAGAAAAGAAAAAAGTCTTCTGCATCCCGCTGCTTTATTTGCATGTCTGCGTGAAGATCCTTGGAGAAATAAGAAATTCTCAGCAAACTGCGAGGCTTTTTTTTTTTCTCTGCGTGACAACAAAACAGTTGCTGTCAGACCTGGAGTGACGTGACTACTGATATTGGAAAGAGAAAACATTTGCTTTGACTTGGTATGCGTTATGTAGTCCTCCCTTTTTTTCTTTTCCTTTTTTGCTTCGGGAAGTTTTTTAGCATTTGCCAAGGATTTGGAAAATAATTACCGGCTGGAAAGAACGTTCCCCCGACTCCAAACTTTCCCTGAAAAAAATAGCTTGTAGGAAGGGGGGGGGTGGGGGTGGGTAATGCATTTCAGATTTCTTGAAATAGTATTTCTACTCGCCTCGCTTGGTTTGTAGGATGGAATTATTCGGGCTGTACAGAAAAATTTAAAACCAAAAAAAAAAAAAAAAAAAAAAAAAAAAAAAAAAAAAAAAAAAAAAAAAAAAAAAAAAAATTAAAACCAAAAAGCCAAAATATTCCAATTTATCAATTTTATAGCCTTAAAACTCATGAAGGCGTTCCCTCTTGTTCTTTCACTTTGATATTAGTTTAAAAAAAACAGCATTATACTCATAATATTTTGACTTTTTCTTGCAATACTTTGGCTTTTCTCTCGTAGTATTGTGGCATTATTCTCGGAATCTCTCATTTTTTTAAAAACGCTGTAGCACATTTGTTTTTTGATGATCTGGAGAAAGCGAAAGGACTTGATTGCTTCTGAGATGGAAAAGGAAGAAACTCCTACACCACTGCCAAATACGTTCTTGACTCTCTGCTTCGGGAAACAACTGATGGAAATCGACCATTAGCATCCAAAGTGAGCCAGAACTGGTGTTGGGACCCTATATGTTATGCATGAAATGGGGTGATCACAGATGTAACCGAGCACAACTCTTAAAGTTTTGACTCAGGAGAACTACCAAAACTTGTGGCCCTGTCATTTAACCACCCCTCTGTCGAATCCCAGTAACGGCTGCCATTTTGGATTTAGTCAGCGGCCTCGGTGCCAGACAGCGATGCTCTCTCCTATCTGGCTCAGACAACTGGCGTGGCACTAATAAGAGCTTCAGAGGCAGACACAATGACATGATATGATCCGCCTCCTCCACTCCGTCAGCATTGCAGCGCTGCGTCTGTGGTATGGATTTGCAAAAGGGAATACGAGCAGTTTTGTTGTTGTTGATGAGCAGGGATGCTAACAGTATACTTCTGAGAGATGTGGAGGTGCTCGGAGAGGAGACCCGCAGGGCTGATTGTGTTGGTAACACAGCTTGAAGCAGCAAACGACTGAAAATACATGCCATTTACCATGCAAAACATTCTCACACCTTCAATCGACAAAACAGTCGTAGCGGTGAAAACAATAAACGTTAAAGGGACCTTCACTTATTTCCTCAAGCACAGTTTGTTTCAGTGACACAGAGCAGATGCGGCACGTTTAAAATAGTTTTTTCCGTCATTTTAACCCTCTGAGTTTTGCATTCCGGTGGGGAAGAGATGTCGGGAAGCAGTTGTTTCTTTTAGAGGAAGTTAGAACGGAGTTAGCTTTTCGTTTAGATTTTTGTTTTTGCGTATGTGTCCCAAGACACTCTTGCAACCTGTCCAAGTTCTTCCAAACACCTACATCCAATCATTTCAAAGATTAAGCATTGATTTATAACAGAGGTTAGAACTGAGGGCTTGCAAAAATCCGTCGCATGCAGCGAAAGAATTTTCTCAAATTGCGTCAAATCTTTTCCCGGAGGGGGGCAGGCGGGGTCGGGGAGAAAGTGCGGACGCCCTCAGCGGTTAGTGTGGGTGGAGTTTGATTTGCTGTTGGGTGGTTAGATTCCACTTTGAGGTTTTGTTGAGTTTGACCAACTTCTGTATCCAAATAACAGCTTTAACCCTTTGAGCTCAAACGTCCAATAAACACTTATTTCAAACTAATGAAATATATTTAAAATGTCTTACAACGCCATTTTGCCTCCCTAATTTGTACTGTATTTCAACCATACTAATATGCGACCAGTTAACGCTCCTCCATTCCGAAACTTAATTGTAGCCCTCGTTTGAGGTCCGATCGAGGTTATATTTACTTTTTATGCTGGTGCTTCATTCAACTCAGGACCATTTAGGGCTCAAGAAGAAAGGGAATTATTTATTCAATTTCCAACACATTCTCATTTAAAATTCCCAAGCATACTTAAATCATTTCATGAGCCGTTAAGTCATTCCTTATTGATCTGGTTTTTTCACTCGACTTTGATCTCTCGAATCTCATTAACGCGTCAACTAACTTTGATTCAGGCGCGGAAGGAGAAAGAGCTGTTTCGTATCAATGGAACAGAGATACAGGTGCTTGGATCGTGGTGAATACGTAGTCTAAATCCGTTCTTGTTTCGGGCGCGTGGTCAATGCTTGAAATTGTGCTTTCGAAACAACAACAACAACAACAAAAAAAACGGAAAGGATGGAGAGAAATCCACTGCAAGCTGTCTGATCTGTAGATACAATGATATTTTCCTCCACGCTAAGCCCTCAAAATAATACTTTAGATGCTTTGCTTGCTATTGATTAAGCGATGCCACTACGCACAAAGGTGCGTGAGTAATGCCCCTACTGCTACTTGGACTTCGGCCGGTGTTTTTTTTTTTTTTCATTTCTGCATTTTTTTTCTTTCTTTATTTGAAGAATCCACCACCTTCAGCAGCACAAACACACGGCACAGGCCGAGACGGGGGGAAAAAAAGAGGTTTGGGACTTAGGGAACTCAAAGGGTTAAAGAGTCGTTACTTTGATGAGGCCACATTTGCAGGCTAATTCCACGCGAAGTAGGGCAATGGTTTATGCTCAGTGATTGGTAATAAAAAAAAGAAGAAAAGACAGTCCCTTTAACTTTTAGTGACTTTCAGAGGATTTTTTTGTCTGGAAAAACCACCAGTAATCCCGTAAGAAATAATTTGCTTTTATGTCTGACTAACATATATTCAGCATAATCCACATTCAGTCAAAAAAAAAAAAAAAAAGACAGGAAAAAAAGGCTATTTAAATATGATCAGGTTATTGGGGGTGGGGGAGGGGGGGTTATGTCGGGTTATTTGGGGATTAACGCTCTGAAGAGATGAAGTCCCAGTTTCAAGAACCTTGAATTTCTTCCCCTGGATAACGTACCACCACAAGGACGTTATTCGCTTGATAATTATATAATTTCAGTTGGGTAATGCGAGAAAAAACAAAAAACATCACCAATTGTACTGCAAGTTGCAGGCTGGGTTAGCTAAAAGTTAGCTATCTACGGGCCATTCGTTGGATTTCTCCTCGGGGACCAAGGCCGTGGGTGCTGCACCTCCTCCAGAGCGGTGGTTAACGGTAGGTTAGGCGGTTAGATTGTTAGAGGAGTTAAAGTGATTTTATTACCTTTGTCGAGTAGCCATTCGTCAACTACCCGACCGAGTCGGTACGGGATTCTTTGTCTAGCAATAGCCAGGCGCTCATTATCAAAGTTCCCTTTAAGAAATTTGGAAAAACAACAAATTAACAGACGTTGCAAAAAATAAAATAAAATAAATAAAAATCTGGAAGTTAAAAGGTTAAAGGTTAGAAGGGCAGCATGGCAAAAGTTTAGCAAACTATGTACTTTAAAACCACTTTAGTTCGGACAGGAAGAACTTGTGTTTTTTTTTAGTCTGGTTTGTTTGGTTAGACATTGTAGTTACCTTATGTTTATGATTTCTTTTTTTTTTAATGCAATAACAAATTAAACAGATTTAGGATATATTTAGACAATCTTAACAATTTGTCTGCACACTGAACATTACACATTTAGGAACAAAGAAAAAAAAATGCTTTAGCAGTAAACATACAGGCAAGAACCAGCATTTGTTAACAAGATTAGAGCAGATGTCAGAAACACAGTTGATTGTTATTTTACATCAACATCATATCATCACAGCGCTTTTCATGGTTGTTTCATGGAAGACACTTTTGAATCATCTGGGGTTTGCACAATTTCCACTCGAAACCCCCCCCCCCCCCCCAGCTCCTAAACCTGATGACTGGACAGCAACCTGCTCATCCCAACCTCCTATTTCAGCTGAAGTGAAAAGGATTTAGCGAAACCTTCAGCAACTCAGGTTTACTTGGGTCTTTTTTTTGTCCTCTTCTTGGCGGCGCTTGGCAATTAGCTTCACTTCATCAGCAGGGTGAAGAACTTCCATAGCCGCCGTGCAAATTTATTATCCTGCTACACTTCACTCAACTGTTGGGGGGGTCACGCTGTGTACATTCCGGAGTCTGTCAATAGAGACACCGCTCGAATTAGGAAGATGGAGTTGGTGGTGGAGCCAGTGGATCGGTTAGACTCTAACAGCGGTGTCAAGTTGGTAGCTACTGTGTATGACCTGGAAGCTAACAAATAGGAGAGATGTGTTTGCGCAAACCTAAAGCGGGAATTCCTTAACTCCATGGCGTGCAAGATAATTTGATTCCGCATGTGAGTGCTGCTGATGCACCAGAATGAAGGTTGTACAACTGCAAAAAAGCCAAGGGAGCTACTGTACGTCCTGCTTCCTTTCTAGTCTGCTTCCTTGATTGATTTGTGCGGCTGCTGCAGGGAACTAAAATAGCAGAGCTTTTCTGTTCTGCAGTACTCACTTCTGCTCCCCAGGGGTCTCTCTACCCAAGCTTGCCAGCGCAGTGGCAGTACTCATTGGGTTTTGGGTTTTGTTTTTTTTAAAAGATGGCGACGGTGACGATGGTGAAGACAATGCAAGCGTGGGTGATTCCTGCGTAGCATGCGATCCATGTGTAGTTACTCTTTAGCTTGCTCATTACAAAAAAAAATAAATAATAAAAAAAAAAAGCTTAACAATTTATGTTTTACTGATTGATGGGGGTTTAAAAAGTGAGATGCTAGCATTTCCTTATATGTCAAAGGTTTTCCAGTGGACTATATTGAAAATTAAGTATATTCCAGCGGCTACGCATTATTAACCTTACGCTTGAGATTCTTTTGGCACCCATCTGTAAGCGTAAAGCAGCAACAATGGTGCCCTGTGGGCACGCATAACCCCATTCTTGTCCCGGAAAAAGTGACAAAGACACTCAAGCAGCAATTACTGGCTCAAAGGCAGTTGGACAGCTAGATATCGTTAGTGTCACAGCTGCCGGTATGCCGGTGTTTCCCCACCCCTCACTGCTTCATTTGCACTACGCCCACTAATCAGCCGCAACGGCAGCTCGTTTCACAATCTCTATTTAAGCTCTGGACTTTGACTGACCCAGTACCAGATCGTCTTCTGAGTGATGTGAGACTTTCGTGCGTTGTTTTCCTACCTGCCAGCCCGTGATTGACCCAGCCTGTGCCTGACCTGGCTTTGTAGCCTGTTCTCCCGGAAAACCTGTCTGCTTTCTGTACCCGATCACGAACTGTTGGACTCTACCTGTTGCCGACTCGGCTTGTGGGATTTACCAGCCTGTGAACTTCTCGTTCAGAACTTTGTTTTGGATTTAGCGTGCCTGACTCCTGTGAGAACAATCCCTCACTTTCGTTCTGGTTGCTTTGATTAATAAGGACTTAATTGGATATCTGTGAGAGTGTGCTGCATTTGGGTCCAGAATCTGAACCTATGATAGCTTGAGACGTGAGCAGCACAGTGTTCAAAGAAAGACCATCAATACAATGGAGAAATCGCAACAAAACTGCCCTCTTCAACGGCTCTAGACTGGATGACACCGAGGCAGGCACATTTGGTAATTCGATATCACGAACGTTCCATTTTGTAATTGAACCAACGGCTGATAGTTGAGTCTGGACTTGTTCTCCCTCTATTAGCAGATTTTCCTCAAGAATGTAGTTGCCCATCCTCCATTCTGCCCCTAATCTGACATCCCGCCCAAGTTTATTTTTCATTTCTGTCCCTCATTTTCTTCTTGCTTCTTAATTACCCCATAAGCTCCATCTTTTAAATTTTCAGATCAATTCTCCAAGTCTTTTCATACATCTTATTCGGTTCCTATTTCCAGCCATCATTGAAGTCCTTTTGGTTTGCCTCCACACCACTTGAATCCCCCATCTCTCTCTCTCTCTCTCTCTCTCTCTCTCTCTCTCTCTCTCTCTCTTTCCTTTTTTTTCTTGGTAACACCCAAACAGCCTGACTAGTACAGCAAGCAGTAAGTACTGTATGCTAATGTGTTAGCCATCTTCCCTGTGTGAGTGACAACATGCTAATCAACAACCAAAGAAAGAAAGAAAGAAAGAAAGAAAGAAAGAAAGAAAGAAAGAAAGAAAGAAAGAAAGAAAGAAAAAATGCCAAGGAATAGTGTTTGGTGTTCTTAGCCAAACACAGAATTAAACATCAGGGGGGAAAAAAAATTCAGATGGGGACATATATGGCTTGTTTATATGCATGTCTGCGCAAAGATCCTTGGAGAAAAAAGAAATTCTTAGCAAACCGCACCCTTCTTCCCCCCCCTTCTCACCTGATTCCCTAGCAGCTGAAGTCTGCTCTTTGTTAGAATAGTGGGACTGATTAAAACAGTTGGGCCTTTATCTCAGTCCTTATCAGCATCGTCACACTTACCCATCTCCCAAGGCTAATTCTTTCACTTCGCGTGATGACAAAACAGTCGCCATCGGACCTGGAGCGACTGGGACAACTGATATTGGAAAGCGAGTAATAAAACAGCATCTGCGATTTGGTAGGCTTCACGTTGTTGTCCCCTTTTGTGGCTGCAGGGACTTTTATATCCTATGAAGAATTCTGTTCCCCAAACTTCGAAAAAAGTAACTAGTAGTGGTTACGAGGGTAAATCATTACTGCAAGCTTCACATGGTTAGTATGATGGTATTGTTAGGGCCGTGCAGAAAAAATTGAGGCTATATTGCAATATTACAGTTTAAATTGCATGGAAAAAGTCAGATTCAGCTGTAATAGACATTTATCAGTCTTGTTAAAACGACAAAAGTGTCACCAGTTAAATTGTTAAATTGCGCTTTGAAATATAGACTTATCCTCGCAATATTTTGGCTTTTCTCGTAAGAGTGGAGCGTTTTTCCCATAATGTTTTTTTTTTTTTTTTCTTTAATGGTGTAGGACTTTCGTGTTTCGTCAGTCCGGAAAATCTAGCAAAGGAAAAAGCATCTTTGCTAAAAAGCATCAAGCATCTTTGCTTGTTTCTAGTTGTTTGCCTGGTGATGTGCCAGGAACTAGTCCAGGGTGTGCCCCTTTACTTGCCCAACCCATAGCCTGGCCCCTCTAAGGGGTATGCAACGTTTGCTGAGGGGTTATCCTTAGCATTATGTTATGTTATTTCAATAACATTCTGACTTTCCACAGATGAAACAGGAGATGAATTTCATCTAATTATGCCCTTCATCTGAACTGACCAATTTGGAGAAGTGCTCAGGGATGCGCGCCCTGGGCCACCATGCCATTACACCGAAACATCGGCAGCTATTTTACCGCCCTCCCCCCCTTTTTAAATCCTGACAGAGCGGCTCGGCGAGGAGCTGCGATGGTCTCTTTTCCTGTGCTGGCTTCACAGCTGCTGTACCAGCAGAGCAGCACCTCAGGGAGCCACGGAGCGAGGTCAAGGGTGAGACCTGTGGGACATGCTGAAGGTTTTTGTTCGTGTCTGCAGATCAGCATATAAATCACACACTGTTTTCCCTCAGTCCCTCAGTATCTCTGTGTGGGTGACTGTGTGTGTGTGTGTGTTTGTGTGTGTGTGTGTGTGTGTGTGT
>BJFM01000305.1:56086-68128 GCA_016586285.1 Arothron firmamentum | reverse complement strand
TGTGTGTGTGTGTGTGTGTGTGTGTGTGTGTGTGTGTGAGTAGACTTGCCAAAGAGCTGACTGTATATCATGTAACTCTGCAGGAAGCCAGATGCCCTTGTACAGGACACCCACGCAGGAAATCCATCCGCAAGAATGGAGATTACATTTGAGGAGATTGGCCACCCGTCATCCCCCCCCTATCTCTCTCTCTCTCTTTCTGAAACTCTCTCGAGCTGCCCTCATTCATTTTCATTTTTCATTTAGCGGTGTTAGAAGCACTGTTCGCACATCCACTTCATATCTGGGCACATGTGGTTGAACCCTCCCTGCACAACTCAAAGTCTGCTCAGACTTTTGGCTTGAAGAAAAAAAAAAAATGCTACAATGTCAGTCGTCAACTGCAAAATGTTGCTTTGACAATCGTGACGATAATTTGTCACTCGTTAGGTTTACATGATACCCAAAAAACCCGAACTGTAGGACAGGCAGAACGATTTCAGCAATAAACTGATGTGCACTGGGACAGGAACAGTCTGATTAAATGGCGTCATCAAGCTACAACGGCAGTAGAAATGTATCGACTCACCTGCCTTGGCCTGTAAATATCGAGATAAGAGCTTTATTGTTTGGACTGATTAAATTACAGGACTGATGAGTCAGAGAGAAATGACAGCCTGAGCTGAGTCTGAGTAAGACTGGAACAAATTTTGTAACAAAAAAAGGGTCATTTTATTATTTAAAAAAAATGAGGAAAAAACTTATCTGGAAGAAAAAACAGTTTTGTGGGTGCACATTATAAACTTGTGGTCTCATCTCTACCTAGGCTTACGATTACTGGGCTTTTTTCTTACGCAGAAAAAATTAATTCCTGGTAGTAATATTCCTGGAAAACTTGGTTCAGACGGGGTCCTCTTCTCACCAAACACGAACCGCAACTTGTTCTAGTTTACAATCTGTACAGGTGCCGCGAAAAAAAGTAAAGATGGCTCACTACAAACTTGAAATAAGGCCACGCTGAACTCTATCCGCATCCATCATATTCTACTCTGAGAGCAATCACAGACACACATGGCTGCTACTTCCTGCTTCCAGGCCTTGGCCAGTGAAGGGAAATCTAGTCCACGCTCAGATCGTGCCCACACGCCTTAAGCTTTTTTTACTCTCTTGTAGAGTACTACTCCCGTTGCTCTCCCTCTCACTTCTAGCGGTTTTACATCGCAGCAGAGTGCCGCTCCCATCTCTCCTCCTCAGATGCTTTTTTATCTACCTCGCTTTTGCACGATTGGTTTTCTGTCTCTCTCAGCGTGGAAGTTACAAAGACTAAGATGAATATCTGGAAGCTGCAGAGACAAAAGGCAGCGCTAAAATCTGTTATCGGATTCTCTCCCCTGTATTTTTCATTGCTCAACGTCTCATTTCCCAGCCGTGATGCAATCCCATTTCTGCAGCGCTTATTATTCAGCGCGAGGCCCCATCCGTCACAACGGTGGTAACAGTTAGCTCCTAGCTCAAAATGCTGGGGCCTTGCCTTGCCTCTGATGTTCCCAACCTGGCTTCCAATCTTCTTCTTCATTTCTCTGCTGTAATGCTTTGCTGCCACAACCCGTTTCTTTCCTTTCCTTCTTGGGCAGTCAGTGCATTACCATAACAACCCCCCCACAAACTCCCCATCCACAACTGCCGCCTCAACTGTCGCTTCCTCATTTAGTCCCGAGTGCATCGCAGTTATGGCTTAATATTCAAACCGCCTGCCTGTAAATATTGGCCGGAGGGACCAGAAGCTGTGTGGAGGAAACGTGGCACACCTTGCACCCTCATTGGTCACAATCAAAGTGTGCTGAGACGGCGAAATATGCTAATCACAATCAATAGCCAGTCAAAAGATGATATTACCAAGTAGAGAATGGCAGCATTTATCGGATAATGCTGATTTCAGTTTAAAAGCTGAATGGTGATTTAAATCTTCAGGGTTAAGCTGACTTCTTTTCCGCTTATTACAATGTTATAATTCAACTTGTTGGGTGAATACTAATTGCTCTACTGACTTCAGTGGGGGGGGGGGCAGTGAGTGTCTGGAAATGGAACCATCTTCTGTTCATACTGGGATTAAAAAAGAGAAAAAGAGCGTTCCTGTATTTAACAAAATAGAATTAAGAGGTGCAAGGCCCTAGAAACGCATAGACAAATTGAAAAATGGCCAGCAACACTCAAGTGTCCTTCAAAAAAATTGTTAACAGCAAGTGTAGCCGTGGGAAGCTCTTGTAGTCCAAATTATGCTAACTTGTTTATGGGTAAATTTGAGGAGGATTTTGTTTAAAATAATAACACTTGTTTTTTATTTGAAGTGTTGGTATCGCTACATTGATGACATCTTTTTTATTTTCTCAGGCACATTGGCCCTACTTGAAGAGTGTGTAAGCTTGATAAATACTAGGATGCCGACAATTAAGTTTGTTCTTGAATATGACCTCGAGTTGATTCATTTTCTTGATGTCAAGGTGTGTAAAAAGGATCAGTTAAGCACCAGTATCTTTAGAAAACAAGCTGATACTAACAGTTTGTTGCATTTTTCCAGCTTTCGTCCACCGGGCCTCAAGAACGGTCTTCCATATAGTCAATTCTTAAGGGAATCTGCGGTACTGATTATTGTTTTGATTCACATTCTGAGGAACTGCGCAATACATTCTTGGCTAAAGGCTACCAGACAAAAGGGTTCTGGACGATTGCCTACTTCAGGTTAGACACATTGACAGAAAACCATTGTTACAATCTAGACCAGTTTCCCCTAGAGTGTCTGGTTTGGTTTGTGTCACCACTTTCTCAAACATTTCAGGAGATTTTAAAAAAGCGGTCAAAAAAACACATTTTAACAAGTGAACCGGAGGTTGGCCATTTATTCAAAGAGGTGCCTCTCTTTGCTTACAAGAGAGCCTCCAATTTGAGTGATAAACTGGTGAAAACTGACAGATTTGTGAAAAATTTCTTGACATCATTACCAAATGGTAATTTGGTTGGAGATGTATTCAGTGTAAGGCTATGATTAAAGGTGATTCTTTTACACATCCACACTTGATTTCCAATCAATAGTAACATTTTTTGTCAGAGTAAGTTTGTGGTCTACCTTCTTAAATGCTCCTGTGGCCTTTGTTATGTCGGTAAAACCAAAAGAGAGTTAAAACCACGCATCTCTGAACACAAAAGTTCCATCAGGAACCATGATGTAAAATCCTCAATTGCAAGAAATTTCAATACTTTGGGTCATGATGTTTGCACTCTCAGATTTGAGGAGATCAAACCATTGAGACATGGTGGTATTAGGGAGAGACTTCTATTACCAAGAGAAGTGTTTTGGATTCACTCCTTACAAACAGAACATCCACGGGGTTTAAATGAGGTATTGAGCTGTTTTTGTAAATCTTATATATACAGTATTTCTGCAAAAAATAACACTGCAGCTTTTGTTATTGTTTTTATTCTTTTTGGTTTAGGCAATGTAATGGCTTTGAGTGCTGACCTGGAACTATCTTTTTGTGATAAAAGCATGTGATAGGGATGCTAGATCACTGTTCTGAGGCAGTTGTGTTCGAATTGCCTCAATGGTGAACTTTATCTCCATGTTGCTACTTCATCTTGTTCCTTTAATTGTTTTTCTCTCTACAGTGTCATTGTTCTTTGTCTTGTTGACTTAATTAATGCCACACCTGTTTACAATTTGCACACCTGGGTCCGAGACTATTCATTGATCGCCTTCTTAGACTGTTTGACACACACTGAGGAAGACGTTGGTCGAAACGCATATGTGTGTTTAACGGCTACACTTGTTATGAACAGTTTTTTGAAGGACACTTGAGTGTTGCTGGCCATTTTTCGATTTGTACATACTAGGATTAAGCCACAGATACAGATGCTCTGAACTACACCCACAGTCTGAACAGCATCCTCACAGGGAAGGTGTAGGGGACAACCCACCCAGTGCTACAGAGTATCAGAATATATTGAGCTTGTAGCAGGTGGGGTTAAAATGAGGAAGCAATAGACGCAATGAATAAATGTTATGTTCAAGAACAGTCTTGCCTCTAAAAATAACCACCAGGAAAGGGTTCGTATGGATCCTCAACCACTTCCACCACAGGCAGGTGAGCTCTCAATGGTCGCCCAGCACCGATAATTGCATAAACAATCCTGTTGTCCTAATTTTTTGCTTGCCTTCCTCCTTCCTCTCATCTTCTCGCACCACTGTTTTGACAGACTTTCCCAGAGGCGTTCCCTCTTGCCAATCAGAAATCTGCGGTCCGACGCAAAATCAGCTGGACTCACATATCAATGGAAAAAAGGAAACAAAACGAGAAATAAGGAAACTATAGGGGAACAAAATGTGGCTTGCACCAGCATCAGCGGGCCTGTTTGAATGACCATAAATGCCAGATTGTAATCTGATTACTTTAGTTTGGTTTTTGTAAATGAATAGCAGTGCAGTGTCTTTACTTTGCAGCTGTTTTTTTTTAAGTATTCACACATCGAGGGTCGAAAACAAAATTGTAAATAAACCGGTGCAGACAAAACAATCAGCCGAATCATATCGGCTCGTTCCCGTGTAGCAGGTGACCACCAGTTAAAGGGACTCGTGTGTGAAATGGCACAATTAGACTCCATATGGCCCTGCAGCAGACGTCTGCCTGTTCATCTGTGACTAGATCGAGGCACCCGGTGTGACATCTTTTTTTCAGTCTGTCTGCCATTTTGGAAATGTGGAACTGTTTCTTAAAATAAAATAATAATGATTTTAAAAAAAAACCCAAAAAGCTAGCAAAGAGATATGCCGATATGTTGATATGCCGGATTTTCCAGGCCTCAGATACTTTCATCTGCTCTCAGGATGGATGACAGCCATAAGCTGTAACACACATGTGGACCCCCAACGACTTCACAGGGCATGGCGCCAGGCCGCTGAATCTACTACGGCTACTGTGCCGCCATTAGCTTACACCATGCTTCCGCTGTTAGGCCAATGCCTTTAAGAAGGGGAGGAGTAATAAAAGCTTAAACAGTAAGGTGAGGGTAGTTAAATGACTAACGTACGGCTCTGTGCTCTTTTTATGGTCGTATATGGTCCTGTCATGTGCGTTTAGTTGTTTCCATCCTTGTGACTATGAATTCTCTTCTACGTCCCTTCTGTGGCAGATCATCTTGTGCCAGTGTCCAAATGTTTGCATCTTCACCCGGAAAGTCAAGGAAGTCCCTTTAGAGGCATCTCCTGATGCTTGACAATGATCCAAATGTAGTGTATTTTGTCCCATTTAGCAAATAATGAATGTATAAATCTCTAATCTGAGTCACAGGAAGCTGGTGTGACCAGGGATCTTCCTGTTGCTATCCCATCTCTGTTTTTGCCCCCCCCGCCTTTTGGGCTTCCAAACCGATGGAATGGATCGGTGCCGGTGAAACCCTGAAGAGAAGCCAAGTGCGGGTAGTCTATTCAATGCCGAATACACTATTCTGCACAACCATCAAGGAAATGTCCTCTTTTCAGTCCACATCCATTGTTTGGAGCAGTATTCCCTGAAACAAGCACGAATTGAGCAGGAAGTTAAAAAAAAAAGCATGAGAAAGAAGGAAATCCGGCTAATCGTTTAACCAGGAATGAAACTGAACATCTACCCCTTTGCCTCTTTGCCAAATATTTAACATCTTTTAAACCCCTAATAATCTCTCCCTTTGGGTCCGTGCCATTGTTGCGCTATCCCACTTCTGGTGGATGTATCACTTCCCATATTCTTGTTTGAGTCCTCGCTAGAGCTCCGATCAGCTTTCAAACCGACCCAAATAAAGAGGTCTAATCCCAGCAAGTGAACTTTGGTCCGTTTGAAGTGGACTATAGTTCACTAGTGTGAATGCACTTACCAATGTGCAGTTTTCTCATTTTTTCCCTCTCTGCACTGTGTAGGAATCTCAATCAAGTGCTCTCAAACGGCTTGCGCTTCCATCATAACCATAGCAACAAAGAGCGAATTGTCAGAGTACTTTCTCCTCTGGCTGTGATGCGTGCCCCTTTAGCCTGCCCTCTATGCCGATGGCAGGAACATTGCTAACATTGATGGGAATACATGGTGTCTTCCTATGAACCAACCATGACCAGAAAAAAAAGGGAAACACGATGGAAAGAAAAATTCAGAGAGCTATTTGCGCAGGAAACACCTCCGAATTCAGGCGCAATATACAGAGGCTAAGGTGAGGGGAATTAGCGCACTCCTGGTTGGTACTCACTGAGTGTTGGCCCTCATTAAAAAGTCTGTGTGCGCAACGCTGCATGGGTGTTTAACTTGACTTCTAAACACCCCAGTGTACTTTCCCAGGGTGAGGTATCCTCTCTCTGTATCCTGCCAAACACATGCAGTCAGCAGCCATACCTGACTGGCATGCTCAGCATGCGCTGACCTCGATTCCTTCGCCGTCTTTCGCGATGCTGGCAGTCAGTGCTCTCAGTTGGTAGATCGCTCGCTTCAGGAACGACGCCTTTTAGACCAGAACCTGTCTTAATCAGCTAGAATAATGCAGGCACGCTCTAAATATGGATGCTGTGATTAATAAACCAGAGCCCGCAAAGAAAGTTCTGTGAAAGAATGCGAATTTTGGGACGCTAATGACTTGCTCTCTTTCTTTCTCTTTTTCCATCGCGTTTGCACTTTATCCGAAACAATTGGTGCATGGTCGTTTGTCCTCCTGTCTCCCAGGGTGGACCGTTCCTTACCTGAAGGGAAGCGCTCGATGACGGGCTGGTTGTCCACCTGCAGCGTGGCATTGCCACCGCTCCGCGTGAATCGCACCACGTGGTACTTGCCGTCGCTCACCGTCACCGCGCTCTCCTCGATGATGATGTCATCCGTTCCCACGTTGAAGATCACGCCGATCTTTCCCCGTTCCTACAACAAAGAAGAACTTTGAGAAAACCGAAACAGTCGCCTCCAGATTTCTGAGTTTTTGGCATGTTAGACATGTTAGCTTGACTTCCTTTTCTTGCTCCTTTAAAAACAGAAATCGGCAAATGGGGACTTAATTCCACTTTTAATCTGAATACAGGGGTGACGTCGTTCCTTAGAGAAGAAAAGTGACACGCTAAGGCCACAAAATCGGAGCATTTGGCGGAGGGAGCAGAAAGAGGCGCTCAGTGACGCACTTTCACTCCTCATCAACCTTGTGAACACCCCCCATCTGTTAATGTAGATGATTGCCCACTGCTTTGAGTTTATTACAGTCAGCCGCCCACTCCGCTCTAGGCTCTTGCCGTCTTTTCTGCTATCCCTCTGCGGTCCGCTCTTCCCGGCGCCGGAAAAAAGGTCAAAATCATTTACCGATGTACAGTCTGCCAGAGGAGGGGGAGCAGCGAGACAGATGCGGCATGCATATAACCCCGCCTTTGAGCTCCAGCAGACACGAGAGTTAAAATAGCAACTGTCATCAGCCTAATTTCAGGTTGTAGAGGTGGCTCCGCGCATCGCTATCTGCTCAGCAACAGCTCTTGCTACCTTCCATATATATTCAGATGCAAATGTTTGGCTTCCCCCTTACAGCAGTTTTCCATTATTCATGCCTGATTAAGTAGTTTTAAAAGGCAAATAAAAAACCTCTAATATTAGCAGGACTTAAACTAGCAACCTAATTGAGTAAATAAGTGCAGAGGTTGTGTGTGAAGGTAATGAGCGGGATAATCGCAACCAAGGTTTCTTAAAGAGGCCTTAATCTGGTAATGGGCGCGAGATTAGACCAGTAAATACGCAAAGTAAATAACGATCAATGTAAACACACAGAATTTAATGCTCCTCGGCACATTATAGAACTGATTTCAGTCCGGATTTTGCAAAAATGGGGCTTGATGGACTACTCAGAGGATCATTTTCCTGCTGCTGAGAGGGTTGAATGTCTCTGATAGCAAAGCACTCCCATCTTCTCAGACATTTAATCAATACATTCCCGTCATAGAGTGGCCCTTGCAGTCTTTCCGCATCCAATCTCATGAATGCTGAAAACCGATATTAACTCTGAGGTATAAATACATAACCGAACAGTTGAATCTTCTACCTGACCGGTGTGTTAAAAGTCGGGGAGGAAAACGCAAAGCTCTGTGGATCCGCGCCGCCAGGACCGCAAAGCGGCATGAGTTTGACTGATATTTACAGATGGATTAGCGTTTGTGTTCTGCAACATTAGCGTTTGTCCCCGCGTCGAGGGGGAACGTACTGAACCAGCGGGGAGCCGTCGGAACCGCCGCATTTCAGACATGATTTATTTTTTAATTTTTTTAGCGTGGTGGTAACGGCATTTTAATGCCAGTCCTCTTTAAGTGAGGATATCACTGGGAACGGGAGGGCGGGAATCAAAAAAAAAAAAAAAAATCCCCTCTCAGAGCAGTCAAACTGACAACATTAAAATGAAGGGACCGGTATAAGTGATAATAAACCGCGGCTGAGCTTTCAAAACCTTAGTTTCTAAAACTTCTGCTTAGTGGCACTTAATCTGCCAGAGCTGTCAGCTAACGCCAGGAGCAAGAACGTTAGCTCCTCTTTAATTCCGAAGCAAGCTAATCATCCCTGCAGCTCGTCCTGTCGGTCAGTCGGTGGTATAGACAGGGGGAGATTCATTGTTAAAAACAGCATAAAAGCTCTGCGAATCCAATTATGTCCTCGGGCGCCCAAGGATCACAGCGTTCCACTGAATTCTTTAGGTCAGTTAAACATTCACCAATTAGAAAAGGTCGGAAAGAGTTCTGGTCTGTTTTTTGGGTTTGTTGAAGCAAATTTTAAGGAGTTTATTTGCTCTTATAACAATACTCTAGGAGCGTTAGAGAGAACTAGAGCCTCACGCCCTCCCTGTGTGGCCAGGAAAAACTCTCTTTTAACAGGAAGAAACCTAGAGCAACACCAGGCCCACCTGTAGAATGCCGGGTCTCCTTTCATTAAAGGTTCGGCATTGAATTTTCGTTTGTTGCTCTACATGCCCTATAAACTGGTGGCCGTCTTGATTATGGGATATTTTTTCAAAAAAACATGTTTTTTGTTTTGAAAAAAACGAAAGCACTCGGGCAACCTGTACCCTCCTGCTTTTTCACTTTAGCTATCTCAGGTTAAGTACCTTCCTCTGATCGTTCTTGGCTTTTTGCAACTAAAGAGCAATCGTGAGATAGGCAAATCCAATTAAAGGTAAACTAAAATGAGCCGTGCTTGTAGTGACAAAGCGGCGTAATATCTACAATCAATTCTGCCGATCATGATTACAAACGTCAACCTGGTGCCGTAAAAATAGAAATAAAACAGTCATCAGTAATGTAACCGTCCTTTTTGCAAAGACGGAGGAAATTGGCTCAGGACGTCTTTGCAATTGGGGGAGGAGCCATTATAAAATATGAAGAACGTTTCCATTTAAAATATATGAACATGACCTTGCAACGAGCAATGGCGCGCTGAGATAAGTGCCGCCGGCAGAAGCGGAATGAGAATTAGGGAATCGTTAGGACGCGGCAGGTCGGTGTGTGCCGGGGTTATCAGGCAGCTCTCAGCGATCAAACTGAGCTAGAAAAGGGAGAAGGTGGTGGTGGTGGTGGTGGGGGGGGGTAGAGTGGGAGGAAGAGGAGGAGCAAGGGCCGGACACGAGTGCCGCATGATAAAAGGCCAGAGGTAACCTTGATGATCCTCCGGGGGGCTCAAGGTGCCTGGAGTTCAAAACTTCTTTGACAAATCAGCCTCACATAAGGTTGCAAGGGAGGCAGCCAACAAATGGTGGGGAAGGAAAGGAGAAAAAAGAGACTCTGCTCCTCAATTTTTAACGGATGTTTCGGCTTAGTTGTTTTCCTGCCTTCCTCTTGATTTGTTTTGAAATATCCCTCTCATTTCCCTCCCCCCCCCCCCACACATATGCTGCAATTTACACTTTCCTGCATTGACGCCCCTCCAGAAATGTGCTTGACCATCTCAGGTAACACATTTATGCTTTGACACATTTCTTATTGTGGTGGGCAATAAACGCTAATAGCAATAAGCTGGCCATGGGCTTCTTTTAATTGATGATGATGATAATGAATTGTATAGAGCTTTCAAAGCTTTTGAATCAGCCAATAAAGCAGAAAAGAACTAGAACAGAACATGGAATAAAAATAAAATGGATCATTACTGGTTTCTTAATGAAAACCAAATCCTTTTTTTCCCCTTGCTAGCAATGCTAGCAGAGAGATGAGCCATTCATAGAGTGCTAGTGCTATTTCTATACGTTACACACTGAGTTATTTTTCATGTGTGATCCCACCGATAATTATCGCCAGTCAGTGTGCCAACATGTGCAGTGATGATCAGGTGTGCCATCCGTAACCACAAAAGCACGATGCTAATCCTGAAATGTTATGGGAGAGTTCTTGCATGAGTTATGTGGACACTTTCCCGGATAAATCAACAACATCCCTTGATGCGCTCGCATTTTATCTTCTCCAAGTCTCCTGGAAATGACAGAGTGGGGTCCATGTGCGTCATGTTCATGCTGCTAACTGGGAAAAATAAAAGGAAATTAGCTTTTTTATTTGTTGTCTCTGTCGCAGTTCCTCATTGGAAAGGTTTCCGGTAGTCACATTGAGACGCTGCCATGTCTCTTTATCTTAATGCCGCTTTCTCTCTTCTGCCATTTTTGTGCTTTAGCATCCTCTCTATTCCTAGCGTTTTCGCCGCTGTAAATGAGGGACAAGTGGGGCCGCTTTGAGCAAAGATCGGGCCTCTTTTCAAAAGTCATCAGACATATCTAGATCGTTTTGATCATTGGAATTGGGCACCCGTTGTACTGTGCCTGGCCGACCGTCCTTTAGCATGCGCAATGAACGCAATGGCTGGGAGGCACATTGTGAGAGAATTCACATTTGATATTGAGCGGCTGGAAAACGACACGTGGGTATGTAAAGACAGGTGGACACATGCATACATATTGAGTGGATGCTAGCGCCACTGAGACCGTTGATGGATGGTCTCCTTCAAAACCACTCGACCTGTGGGTTTCAGATCAGAATCCCTCCTGACCAACCCACTCGCTATAAACACACACCCACGGATATGCAAACGCAAGGATGCCCTTCAGCGAGGACGGGCTAAGCGCTGCTATGTTTACCAAGCAGGACTGAGCTAATGGACACATCCGTGAGCACTTGTAAAAATCATGTTTTACACAGCAAGCAATACAGTTTCGTGCCCTTGTCCTCTCTTTCTTCCTCTCTCTATCCATCTACCCTCCCGTATGAGCCCAGCCCTTCTCGGGGTTTCTTCCTGTTCAAGGCAGTTTTTATTTGCCACCAGTGCATGTCCAGGGTTCAGGCCCTGGGTTTCTTGATTGTAACAGACGCTATGTCAACAAAAACAGATCGAACTAAACCGCCAGCTGTTTCAAAAAATCGTTGCCAACAGCCTAACGTGACAAAATATGAATATAAAAACTCCGAATTGGAGCGTCTTGGTATGAAAAAGGCCTAACATCTTCTACTAGATTTGAAACTCCGCTCTTGTTGCCATTTTGCCTTCCTGAAGGCGATAACCTTTTGGTTACATAAGTACCCACTCTGTGCTTTCTGCACTTTCTCTCAAGCTCGCGGAAAAGATAAACATCCAACATGTCGCCTTGACTCTTCAATAGAATAATCCACATCCCGACTCTGCATGGTGACATCGGTTACATCGAAAGGCATCCGGTAGGCCCTGACACCGGTCATTATTTTCCTGTTTTTGGTCACTTTTATCGAACAAAGAAAAAGCCGTTTGAGTGTCAAGGCGACTTACTGCGCGCCGCGTATGTGCCACAAACTTGATTAAAGCACTAATGAAGTGGACGCACCAACTGTAGCGTGATGACATGTAGCTAGTGCTTTCTTGTTTTTTTAGATCTCTTCTTTGATAACTAATTCCTATTATCTGTCATGGCTAACCGAGTGAATGACAGTAAAGCAATTAGAATAGCCAATAACAATGTCTACTAGGGCTACTTATCTTGCCTTTCTTTGCCTTTTCTCCCTTTACTGAATTTTTTAATCTGTCTGCCCCC
>BJFM01000305.1:37036-56071 GCA_016586285.1 Arothron firmamentum | reverse complement strand
CCCCCCCCCCCCCCCCAAAAAAAAAGCTCCTTTACTCGTCAGAGTATTATTAAGGTGCTCACTGGAGTCGCTAACAAAGGTTTTGGGATGTAATTGATTGACACGCTCTGAGTGAGAGGAGCGGAAAGGAGCGTGCTCCGTTGCTAACGAAGCACTTGAGAACACAACAGGATTCTGATGCTCTTGTCAGCCAAGGTGCTAAATATGTGCTTAAACCATTTTTTAAAAAAGATTTAAATTTACTGCATCAACTTGTTCTACAATAAAATATGTATATTAAAAAAAATGGATCATAACCCAATTTCTTGAGTTGTCAAATCGCAGATAGCAGGAATTATACCCTTTAATCATATTTTTTTTTGTTCTCTTACATGTGCATGTGTGTAAAAAATAAAATAAAAACGAGGACAGCAGCACTTTGGAGGACAAGTTTTGAGTCTAATGTCACTCCAACAATGGATTTGGATTTTTTATCGCATTTGTAAAGTCTTTGTAAAACTACTCCAGAATTGAATGGTAAATGAATGGATGATTTGTCCATTATTAAAGATGACAATAGATTGCTTCTCGGCCTTTTGGCTCAGACAGCGATCGCTCCCTGCTGGCGGGATTGATTCCTGTTTGTGGATTCTGTCCCTGCGAACCTGGGAGATATTTGTCTTTTTGTTTTGTTGTTTGTATCTTATTTGCTGTCTTTTGCACTTGCGTATTTTGCACATTTGTGTTTTATTTTTTTTAGGAAAAAAAAGATGACAATTAAAGAAAAAAAGATAGGAGAGACCATGACAATGAAACCAAACCATGTGTAAATGTTTTGGTGGAACCAACCATCTCCAGACATGCGATGTGATTGTGATTTTGGTAGTAACTTTTGGCTAACGCGTGCATGCTTTTGACCTGGGTCTTCTTGCTGCTAACTGGCTGGACTGAGATTGAAGAGAATGCTGTGACCTTTAGAACACAATCGAGAGCAAAGTGCTTTCTGCCTCCATTGTTTTCATCACTCCGTGTTCTCGTAGGCTCCGTTGTTTTCTCTCACAAGCCTTTTCTCTTTTCCTTATAAATACAGAACAAAGTTGCCAAACAGAGACCTTTTTGGAATTGTGTCCTTTTGTAGCTTTTAGCACCTTGAGCTAATCCAGCATTACATTGTACGGTTTCACTGAATCGCAGAAAAAAAAAATAATACAGAATTAAAAGCCATGACAATAAGATCTGTTAACTCTGATAAATTTCAATGATGACTGGTGGTTTTTCTTCTACTCTCAGCCATAACTTTGTTTTCTCTGCTGTCGCATTGTGCTAATTCACGTGACTTCGGCATCTGCTATCTTCGAAATCAACAGTTCCACTTCAGCTCCTTGCTCTCGTTCTCACACCTTTTGCCTGTAGGGGTCTCTCTCCCTCAGAGGGTGTGCAGTCGAAGCCTGGGAGAGGGAAACAGTTGCCAAACACGGAGGCTAATATTTGAACCGAGCTAAACTGAGCAAACACGGATAACGCGGGCACAATCGCTTTTCCCTTCCCTGGCTGTCTGCCTTGTTGTCCTTTCATTGGTTTCCTGTCAGCCGCAAAGCTAACTGTTGCTTCATTGCTGAACACGTAACGCGCACCCCGTGCTTTCCAGGAAATCACCGACCAACGGATTAATCTCCTAATCTTTTCCCGCCATTTCGACGTTAGCCTGGTTCATTAGGTATGTCTAAATAAACCCCATAACAAAACAAAACATCAGATTGTAGTAATTACACATTTATTACAGTTTGGGTCCGCTGCAGCGCTTCGATAACTATCACTGGGAGCATTTGCAAAGAAGACGTTAACGCAAACATAATTATGGAGCTACATTCGTTCAGGAGCATTCCTGATGCCGTGGATGTCGGGCTAGTTTACTCAGTTGCGTTTTTCGTGCATTCGGTTGAAAATACGTAAATAATTTAGCTTGACTCCAGCTAAATTCAGCTTAAAACTGAGATATGCTGCCAGGAGTATTTTTCTAGTGGTCCAGACAAATGGATAAAAGATAGAACTAGTTACTGCAAGAGAAATGTAATTAACATTTATATTAAATATAAAATAGCCTTATTCCGAAACCCAAGCAGAAATGCTCGGCCATGACATTGACTCACTGTCATTTTAGCGGTTTCATAAAGGGGAAAAGTATGCTTTGAAAAAGTAAAAGTCGTTGTTAGTCGTAATTTTTATTTTTATTTTAAAGCAGTTTTACATTCGAATTAACATTATATCGGCCCTTTACTGCCATAATTTCCTGGAACGTTTAAATACGAGGAATTTATGTACTTGGTTTCAAATAAATAAATAGATAATATCCTGGTTATACATTGGTCAGACCCACCGGAGCTCCTTTATCCACTCATAACCTTGCCTAATTTCCCCTAATTTCATAACAAATTATTATATATAACCATAGAAAAAAACAAAGTTCTGCACAAATCTTGTGAAGCTCCCTTCTTTTGCAGTTGTCCACATATCAGATCCCTTCAGCAAACAGCCCCGCCCCTTTAGATTTTTCTTAAAAATCCCAAGTATAACAGGAAGTAATGATTTTCCCTTTAAAGGATGTTTTTTTTTTAACAGTTGGATTTTACAGTAGAATCTAATGTAAGATCAAAAAAAATTATAATGTCTCACATGGAAAAAGAGTAATATATAAAGCCTCGGTATGGTAGTCAAAACAACAAAAAAGATCACCTTTTGAGGGCCTGAGCTCACTCTGGAGGTTTTTAAAGTGTGAACGAAGATAAAAAAAAAAAAAAAAGCAGGAGCGTGGAAAAATGAACCAGCGATCAAGCCGGTGACGCAGGTGGTGCTCTATGTGTCATTATATAATGTTAATGAGATGTCTCATAAATAAAAACTTTCCTTAAGCGACCGCACCAAAGTCGCTTGTCGAAACTGTCTGCTGCAGCGACAGCCTGGGCGCCGCTTTTGTTTACTCGACGTTATCACGGCCTCAAAAAAAAAAACATCTTTGGGACCTGAACGAAAAGGAAGAACGTAAACGAAAACATCACAGCCGAAGATGTCAAAGCGCGCTTCTGTCTTGGTAACCGACATGATCCCATTCAAATGTGCAGCCTGACGCTGGCGAACTCGTGTCAAATGGCAAGATCTGCAAGGTGAATCACTCCTGTTACGCAAGACAAGACTGGCGAGAGTCCAAAGACTTAAAGCTTTCTGAAATGCTGGTATATTAGTTTTGGTCAGTTGCTGTGATTATGAAGGCTGATGCTTGTTGTTTCACCTGCAAAGCCTCTCTGACTCTTAAAAAAAAATCAAACAAATTGCGCTACAAAGCTTCGAGAGTAACTAAGCACAGAATGCAAATAGAATGCTAATGCTTGCATGTTCTGTGGCCACACGAGAGGTGTCCGTTTCTCTTGAAAGTGACAAAAAAAAGGCCTCCTCCTTTACCCACCAACAGGAGGATCCCCCTGGTCAAGGTTTCTTCCTGTTGAAAGAGAGTTTTTTCGAGCCAGGCTTCGGCTTTCTGTCACGCACCTGGAGACAACTTTGATTGTAACGGACACTTTATAAATAAAGATGAATTGAATTGAACTGGATAAATAAGGAAATTATATTCAGTGGCCCTGTGATTAATCTGATGAGGAGTTTGAATCATTTAATAGCCCTAATTTAAAATTTTAAGTCAAATTTAACTTTAAGATGTGTTGGGTCTCTTTGGGGCTCTTCAAGTTGATGAGGGAACATTTTAAAACAACAACGGACTCATAGATATCTTTTTCCTTCAAAGCCAATCACAAATACACCGAAGGATCAATCTAGATTTGTCGCAGATTTGCCGACAACGCCATCAGACCAATTTCTTGAAGGCTGCACTCATTCCACTTATCTCGAGACAGGAATCAGGCCTGCTCTAACCTTGACAATTGCGACGCTGGAAAGAGCGCCACTGCTAAGTTTGACATTCTTGTTAAAAAAAACAAAAAAAACCCCAAACTTATTTCTGACGTTTAAAATGTCCACATTGAAATCTAGTTTCAAGTGTATTTTGGCCAAAAGCTCACTAATAAACATGGGTGTTTTTTTGACCCGCCGAGATTTGACACTTTGAGATTGAACCTTCAGCAGGAGATGAATGCTCCTGTCTTGCTAGCCTCTGTTGATCTTCCCCTATCTTTATATTACTATGGCAACAACGCTGTGGTGGCTCTGATCGCTGCCTGCAACAGTCATCAGCCTTGATGGATCATGTGCTCAGGAAAAGTCAGACCAGCAAGGATTGAGCAGTTATGAGCTAGCGTGATTTCAGTTTTCCTATTCTGTATTTGAACCCACATTGGTAAATATTACCATGCTTTCAGGTTTAGACGTTAATGGCTAATAGGCACCCGAAATAGAACTCAAATTTCAATTAAAGAAATGAAAAAAAAATCACTTACATAAACATTTCTTAGGTAGAGAAACAAAACAACTGTATCCAGTTACGCATTTTAGCAGAGCGTCCTCCCACGACAGCATGACTGAAATGAAACGATGTTTCATGACTCACACACACACACACACACACACACACACACACACACACACACACACATAAACATCACTACAGGTTTTACTTCAGTCTGGAGATTTGGAGGAAATTGAAAAAAAGCTCATTACTACACCAGCAGCTAGTATGCTAACAGCCTTCTGCGGCTCGGTGGGCTAATCAGCCACGGTGAGGGCACAGAAAGGATGGCAGCGTTAACAGCGCGCACATATGTCCATCTGACCTGGGAAGCTGTGATGAGGAGAGGATGCCAAAATAAAGTAGGCTGGAAGGACTGCTTGCATCGCTCTGACCCTGTTCCGTTTTAGTCAGACCACGTCCCTCTTTAAAAAATGACTAGCGCTGACATTATCGACAACATTTGGGATGATGCATGCAGGCGGCCTACTGTAGATCACCCTGATGGCATCCTCTCTCTCATCCAAGTGCACAAGCATGGAATTTATGAGGGCTGTTGATTATTTACAGGTTGCGCTTTGCTCTATTTACTGTCAATAACCCCAGACTGTTGGCCTTGTTCAACGTTGCTGGGGCAGAACCACTTATTGCACTGTGTGTGTGTGTGTGTGTGGATGTGTGTGTGTGTGTGTGTGTGTGTGTGTGTGTATGTGTGTGTGTGTATGTGTGTGTGTGTGTGTTAGGATATGTGTCTCGTATTTTTTTGCGAAGTAGGGGCCATTTTGGCTGGTTCGGACAACTTGAAAGGACTCTTTGAGGGTTCAGACATTGGTTTAAGGTTGAGGTTAGCATAAGTATGAAGCGCCCTGCGTTCAGATCGGATCAATGTCAGCCTTGATGCATCATGCCCTAACGCGCAAGGCGGGGTTGATTCAAGCCTGGGTGACAGGTGACAGCACCTCAAGAAAATGAAGGATGTGTTTCAGAACGATGCTAAATGACTAAATCAAAATTGTAAAGGGAGGCGTGGGAAAACTGCACACACACCCTCTGATATCTGCTGATATTTCAGCGGAAATCAGAGTATACAGAAAGATTGGTCTGACGATTTTCGTTACACACGCCATCACCTGTCCTTCGCGCTGATTTTGAGGGATGTCGGCCATTATCCCAGCCTCTGCTGAAGCAAGCTCGGCCTCGCACGACCGTGGAGGACACACCAGCATCTGGAGAATATTTTTCTGTTAGGATGATGGAGCTATTCTTCCAATGGGAGTTGAACTGATATCAAACATGGATGCAGGTAGTGAGAATTGGGCAGACTAGTGCAATTAAATAGTCTGCTTCCAACTGGATGTAGTTTACAAGTCCGACCACTAGTTGGAGGCAGAGCAATGCAGTAATGTGATTTAAGGCAACTACCCAATGGTGCTTATATGAAGTTAAGTATATCCAATAGTTTTCATTTATCTACACACAACTGCACTGCATAGCAATGGTGTCTATGGGTTTTAATGGTTGTTTTGCGGCCACTCAGCCTTAAATTTGTTATTCAGAAATTTCAGGTTAACTCTTTGTGGGCATGAAGTATTTAGTTCAAAAATCAAGCTGATTTGCTTCATAATCAGTGCGATTGTATTCAAGTCAGGTGACGATTTTTTCTTAGTTTCCGAGCGTCGGGCCATTTTCGGTTGATCTGCGATGTTACTGGCCGCAGCAATTGTCACCAGTGACCTAGCATGTTAGCAAGCTTGACGGTGCGAAGTGTGTCTCTTTTTTCTTCCAAATGCCGACTCTAGCTTCTGCCGCAATGCTCTTGCACAGGTCTGTTTTCAACCTAGTGTGCTTGTTTGACTTATTCCAGTCGAGCTAATGACAGCTAACACTTTTAAAGTCCACGTTTAGTCAAAATAAAGCAATATTTCTTTTCTTCAGGTGTCACATAAACCTCCCAAATGTGTACAGGAAGGAACGAAGTGCAGACCAGCTTCGGTGACACAACAGCCATTGCTGGTAAAAAACTGGAGACAAAAGCAGCCATTTATAATAAAGACAGCAGTTGAATGATGCAACATGCCTGACATTTCCCTGCACATTTGGAGCTCATTGCAAGTGTGATGGCTCCAAAAACGCCCGAAATTACACGGCGCATAACTGGAACATCCGCACAGTCCACACTGGTGCGCATATTTGCTTAAATGTCACCGGAAGCGAAGGATGATGGTAAGGAAAAACAGCGGGAGGGAAATTGCGACAACACTTTGTTCTCCCCTGAACATTCAGGGAACAACAAGCCTTCCCTCTGCTTGATAATTGATGTGGCGTTCAAAGACATGCGTGTCTCCTCCTCATTAATCCATTTTTTTAAATTAAAGAACCGGGGGAAAAAAAACCCGACAGCTGCTCGCGGCTAAAAATCTCCTAATGAGCCTTCTCTTGTCCTTTCCTAAGGCTCAAGTCTCCTCGTCTGCCACTTCAGAGCACCTCCGTCCGTCTCTGTAGCCTCCTGCACCAAATCTCAGCCCACCTCTAGCACTGACTCTTAGCTGCTAGGTTGATGTGAATAGGTGTTTGATTGAATTGGTCTTAAAATGTCTGTATTTCACCTCAAGTCCAGAAAATAGCAGTCTTGCTGTGCCGATGTATATTCCACTTAAATCCTGCAAGATTTGAAATATTTCAGGTGCACCGGAAGAGATGTACACAGCAAATACGGATTTGCTATTGTAGCACATGGCCTGCACTTGATTTTGTCTTATAAACACAGGACCTGATTGATGATGAAGAGTCTGAAAGACAGTGCGTGTTCCATAAACATAAAACAAGGCTTAATGGAGATTGATCACTGCGCTAGCGTGAATGGTAGCGTCTCTTTGAGCTGAGGTAAATATATTTTGGCTCTACATAACCTCTCACCGCCTGAACATATTTAGCCATCAGCCTGATAACTGCTATTAAATTAAGCAAAGCTTGTTAGCAACATTAGCCAGAACTGGGAATATCGAATATGTATTCTAGTTTAGGTAAGTACTTTATTTTATAGATGCAACAATTTCTATTGCTAATTCTGAAATGAAATACTAACTTTGTTCCTTTAAGACACAGATGAACTTTGCACTTTGAGTAATTAAATACAATCTAGTCTCAACCATATATAGTTTTGACTTCTGTCACTAGGTGGGGGAAAGAGTCTAAAATACGAATCTTGGTATGCATGAAATATGCATCAAAAGGCATTATTTGGACACCTCAGCTTCATCAAGAATGAAAGAGGTGGGTCCAGGAGGGTTTAAACTCATTTTTGGGAAAGTCTACATTTATGTTATGTTCTCCTGAACAGCTCTTATTTGTAATTTTTCTTGTATCATTTTCCATACAGATTTTGTAATTATTTCTCTGCCAAGAAAACTGATTTTTTGTTTTTGTTTTGGAAACACAGCAAAGCATTTCAAACATTTACTCTGAAACTTCTTTGCGTGTCAAAGACGTGCAGTAGAGGAAAGCCCCCGCACCTCTGCCAAAGCCTTGAAATGAAGACGATGGCAGCAAAGTGAGGTGATGACAAACGCGAGAGAAACAACTTTTTTTCCCAGATAACCCTGATGACTCAGATCCAGACTGTATGCAAACTGTCAAGAGGAGGAAAAGTCGTAAATGCCGTCAGGAGATAGTGTCAAATAGCGTGCCAGTGTGACATCGGTCCATATGCAAATGCGTCATCGGGTGTTTGTGCCCTCCGGCATCCGTGGCCTAGCCTGGTTTCCGTAAACCAAAGCCCTTGTTTCTTTATCTCTCAAGAAAGATTAATGAGCGTTAGCAATGTCTGGGAGTTATGGGTTGATTCCCATATCAGAGATGACTAACAACTGCTGGATGCCAGGGCTGACCACTCGATTCTCTACCCGATGGAGTAAAGCAATAGAATACGGATCACCGATTTGAACTTGCAAAAATGCCAATAGTCAGCTGCATTGTCTTCAACATGTTGAGCTTGGTTAGATAAATTACCTTCCCCTGACAGACATAAATCTACTGCTAATCACTTGTGGGGTGTATGCTAATAGGAGTATGCCAAGGGTGAGCAAATCCAGTCCTCGAGGGCGGATTCAAGCTAGGATTTCTATCCTACAGGTAGATAACGCTTTCACCTGGGGCTTCACTTCCCTTGGTGAAAGCATTTTTTGCCATGTAAGACTGAAAAAAACGGGCTTGAATCTTGCCAAAGAGAGTGACATAACACCGTGACCATATATGTAATCATATATCAATCAAAGCGTCCGAGCCTCTTCACTACTTCTACATCTGCCCATGAAACATTTTCTGTTGTTTTCAACATCTGAAAACCTGTTTTTTTTTTCTAACCCGCTTCTTTGGATTTGTGCTGCTTTTGCTATGACACATCCTCTTTTTGGTTCCCGTCACCTCATTAGTTACCATCCTCTCTTTGGTTCCCTTCCTGTTTGGTTCCTATCGTCTCTTTGGTTCCCATCGTCTCTTTGGCTCCCTTCCTCTTTGGTTGCTGTACTCTGTTTGGTTCCCTTTCTCTTTGGTTTTCCTCATCTCTTTGGTTCTCTTCATCTCTTTGGTTCCCTTCCTCTCTTTGGTTTCCTTCATCTCTTTGGTTACCTTACTCTTGGGTTTCCTTCCTCTCTTTGTTTCTAAGCTTCTCTTTGGTTCTCTTCCTCGTCGGTTTCCTTCTTTTCTTTGGTTTCCTTCTACTCTTTGGTTTCCATCCTCTCTTTGGTTCACTGGATAGTGCACTTGCATTCAAACAATAACTGAACCGCACCAGAGTTTGCTTGCAAGCTGTGAGACTTGTTTTCAGCTGGACCAGAGTTTGCTTGTTTGGCCTCCTATAGTTCAGACAAGCTTTCACACCAGGCCAACTGCAGCAGACTATAAATGAACTCTTTTCCATTTAATGCTTTTCCTCCTATTTCCCGATCTTATAAAATCCTAATTTTATAGGCTGGGAAGAAAGCTGAAAAACTTTTTTTTTTCCACAAAGATGCCTCAAACTTTAAGTGAGGACTGAAAAATATAAAAGCTAAATTGACTTTGCCAATGCTGCCTAGCTGATGAATATTTTAGCAAGGCTGTAGCATGCTGGTTAGCCGCACACTTTTAGGTCCTTCTCTTTTTCCAGCTAATTTAGAATTGAAGGGGACTTTTTCTCAGACGTTTTAGGGATTGTAGTGGGTTTTGTTGGTAACTGCGCCATTTCTGCCACATAGCTGTATCTTTACCGCTTCAAACATATGGAGCTACATGCTCGGGGTCAGCAGGTCCTGCTTCCACATACTCTGCAAGGTCTAAAGTATCTCTCACCAACTCTCTAGACAGTTCATGGAGATCCTCCATCAACACAGCCGCCATGTTTAGAAAGACTATGGAGTCCAAAGCAGTGGATTAGACTAGATTTGCGTCAGCCCCGCCCACTGACGTTGATGGGCAAGGTTGACAGATAAAACTAATTCATGATCCACTGCAACACAAGGACCATGAATTAATTAGGTAGTGAAATAATTGTATATGTTTGTTTTTTTTTACCTAAAATGAATTGGTATTTTAAATTGATGACACATTTAATAACACATTTCTGTATTTAATTCCAATTTTAATATATTAATGACATATTTAATTAATTATTTAATTTATTATTTAGTCCTCCATACAAACAGGGAAGTGACCTCGTTCAATGATAATGTATCTCGCCATGTGGTGGGGGTGGTGGAGTGTTTTGAGAAAACTTCAACGTGATAAGATTTCTAAGTTATGACGTTTTCGCTAGGGTCGACGAGGTTTGTGTTGATACCTATCACTGTGACTCTGGAACCTCCTGGAATGATTGATTGCAAACTGCTTACTGAAGCCTCCCGCCTAGAGCTAAACCAAACAGCCAAAAAAAAGAACAAAACAACAGCTGCTTGAAAGTTCTCCTGCACCTCTAATGGGGAGCCATACGTCAGTCTCCACCAATGTGCTACGACAGAATGATAAACAAGTAGCTACCTGGGCAACACTGGGAACTGCTGGTGTCTATACTGACTCCATTATTCTCACTAAAATGCGGGTTTGATGTACCTTTCCATTCAGCCCCCGCCCCCCCCGTGCCCTGAATGGTGGAGGGAACGTCATTAGCTTGGAGATGAAAGAAAAGACCAGGGCGTCCCGTGAAGAATGCGGTAATGCGCCATCTTGAATATGGCTCAGAAGAGATAAAGGACGCCAGAGTTGTGATGCGACTGAAATGTTTTCCAGTTAAAGCATGTGTTTAATGTGTGTTTGTGTGTGTGTGTGTGTGTGTGTGTGTGTGTGTGTGTGTGTGTGTGTGTGTGTGTGTGTGTGTGTGTGTGTGTGTGTGAATGAGAGAGCAAAAGAGCGAGATAAACTGATGTTTCAGAGGAGGATTTTGTTGTCTTTTTTCCTCTCTCCTCATTATGGCTAATTTTCCCTTCCTGCTGCCGCATGATACACGATTTTGTGGCTACACCAGTGCATCACCATTACGCTGCTGTTTACTTTTGTATCAGGCCTGATTTTGACGTCTTTTTTTTCTACCGTTGACTGCCCGCTGTTCGGGGGAGTGAATTGTTTGTCCCATCTCCCTTCGTGTGGCTGGAGATTGGAGTCCTGACCCAACGTCTCGAGGATGGGCTGTATCTTACACTGGCATCAGGCAGCCAGTAATGAAAGTATTTGTATTTTCTTTATCCAAGGCTATTGTGACAGGTAGCTTTTTGGCATCCTTGGACCTCTCTTATTACTGTCTGAATCGTAATTTGTCAGTTACTCTCTTGGACCCAACAATTTCAAAATGAGGCTGCTTGCCCTCACCATATAAAAGATTTCGGTATGAGGGCAATTTGTATTTAAAAATGTGCTATTATGGTTTATTACTAACACTGACAAATGCATAGCTATTAGCATTTGTTAAATAAGTTAAAATGGGCCCTTTTCCACCGCAGGAACCTTTATCATTAATTCAGGACTTTTCCCCAAACCCCAAACTTTTCTGGAAATAAGTACGATTCATCGGATTACTTGAGGGTTGTGCCTTCGTGTTGACAAATAGTGATTTGTGGGACACACTCGCAGCCTGAATTTAATTCCACAAGCTTCACTTTGTTTGGACAATCATGTATTATTGCCATACCGGAGAAAAATAAACCAAGGAGGTTTTGAGAATAATTGGCTTTAACAACAGAAAAACTTTTCTTCCTTGTCATATTTTTCAAAACCTTTTTGTCCTTTTGTCTCTAACCTTTTTATGTTTTTTTTTTTTTTTAAATCAGAAATAATGCTCCCATACGCCATCAAGAGTTTCTATTTTGATCATTCGGGAACTCCATTTGCCACAGAATTAAATACCTTGGGACTTTGTATTGACGACTCCAGACAGGCAAGTCAGTGGAAAGACAGCTGAAAAATCGGTGGAGCTAAATGTATGGCACAAGCAAAGATTAGGAAAAAGCTTTAGGACCACAAAATCCACAATCGCCAAATCACTCCCCCCATATATTGTCAGCCTGATGTGAATGGTATGACATTCACACACAGATCCAATTTTCTTTCTTTCTTTCTTTCTTTCTTTCTTTTACAAGGTAAATAAAATTCCTGGTAAGTAAAGTTCCTGGAAATGGTGGAAAAGAGGCAAATCTGTCTGTTTTAGTGAAC
Source organism: Arothron firmamentum (assembly GCA_016586285.1). Taxonomy (NCBI): domain Eukaryota; kingdom Metazoa; phylum Chordata; class Actinopteri; order Tetraodontiformes; family Tetraodontidae; genus Arothron; species Arothron firmamentum. Next base: position 43,962 of record BJFM01000305.1, on the reverse strand, counting down.
GGGTGAAATAAAGTCATATTAGCAAAAACTTTTTATATTATGGTAAGGCCTTTCAAGGTTAATACAAGTCTGTTGCCAAAGAGCAGTTCCACACCCTGACTGCAGGGGGCTTCGGATTGATCCTCTGCTCAAAGTTGTGGAATGTTAACTTGGTGAATATAATCTTGGCTGCCGGACATGAGGCCCGGTCTTTAATTACTCGATAATACTGACAGTGGTTGTAGCCACACATTTGCACTGGTTATCTGGGAAGATTGTTTTGATACATTTTATGCTAATTAAATGCGACCTGCAGCCCCTACAGCACTCACCATTCCAATACTAGAGAGGACTCTCGAAGTGGGCTGGCGATCATTAGGGGGCTGAGCAGTGGGGTTAATGACAAAAGCTCGGCTAAATGCTTCGCGGTTAGGCCGTGGTAATGCAGTCAGGTTCCCTTGGCTACGTTTCGGAACACCTCAGTGACGGCTCCACTTGTGATCACAGCGAGGCCCTTCTGTTTTGCTTATGTAATACTCCACCCACCACCCCCATCCCCCTTAACCCACCACTGCCGAAATGCAATTATAATTTGGCTGACACTAAAATGCATTTTCTCGCCTGTGGACACTTGTGATGCTATTTAGAATTTCTCAACTTTAGGCGGGGCAAAAAAAAAAATCTCTCTCCCTCGGCTTCTCTCGCCTGTCGTCCTACTTTCAGAGGGGGAGCCGGAAAGGAAGAAGGGAAGTGCCATGCGACAGAGGATGAGCGGAGAAGGGGAGGAGGAGAATGGAGGGAGGAGGAAAGGGATGATAGAACAGGAGCAGAGAGAAGGGGAGGAGAGGCTCTGGGACGACGCGATAATGAGGAAGGAGAATTAATTCAAAAACGGGGTGAGAAGCAGAGATTAGCGGTGTGATACAGTCCACAGATTTTCTGCTCCAAACCGCTGTCGATGATGGTGGTGGTGGTGGTGGGGGGGGGGGGGGGGGGGGGGGGGGGGGGGGGGGGGGGGGGGGGGGGGGGGGTTGGTGCTGAAGGGGTTGGGATGGGTCACCCAGCTGAGAGCAGAGGAATGACAGTTTTAATTAAGGATTTGTTTGGGTAAATACGCGTTTCCAGGCCGATGTGCACCACGGAGGGTGCAAACGGGGGGAACTAATTGCTGGCAGGGAGTTAAAATGATGGAAAAAGCTAGCACACCGACAGTTGCGTCGAACGCATGCAAATCGGTATTCATATTTTTTGGCGAATTTTTCATCATATATTTTTTTTGAATAGTTTGAAAATAACCTGGAATAGACCACAGAAAGAAAGGAAAACCAGCCAAAAGCCCATCATCTCCTTCTGAATTGAGGAGAGGAAAGTTTGTTGGGGTGAGAGATATTTTTCCAGTCTGATCTTTTATTTACAGTAAAGGGAATTGTGTAGGCAGCAGAGGAAGGAAACATGCAGCGCGGTGTTTATTATTGAACTAAAGCATGCTCATACGTGGGTGTGTTTTTTTTTTTTTTTTTACCCCCTTTGCTTTACGCATGCTCTTTCGAACATCGCACATATCCGCCGCCTCCTGCGGTTTTAACGCTGAACCACATGACTTTCAAAAGTGTTGGAGGGCAAAACCTTCGTTTCTCAAGTGTTCCTCTCCATCCTCCCATGCCTTTATCTCCGGCTCAATCCCTTTTCCAGTTATTCTCTGCTTATTGTCCCAGGCCCGCGCTTAAATGCAACTCTTTTATCTTTGTTTTTATCCGTCAGTTCAGTGAGACTCAAATTCCACTTGGCGCGTCTCCTCAAAATCTAAAGTTAGAGAGTCGACCAAATCCAGGCAGATCAATAGATAAGGGTTGTCAGGCCTAGCTAATGGAATGCAGCTTGTGCCCTAGATTGGGAGGTTTGCGTTTTCACTTGGCTGTCCTCATGCCACCATGAGGCCGTGAAAAAAGTAATGGTGATAGAGCTTGCGTTTGAATGGGATGAGGCCTGGTGCACCACGGGCTAGCTGAATTGAGGAGTACAGTAGTAGATTGCTATGCGATCAGGGTTCTGAAAAAAAAAAAAAAAGCCAGGCGATGTTTTGCCTCTGAAACAAAGCCCCTCTAACGCACTTGTGTACTATTGGCATTTAAACAACTCGAGGGTGTGTACCTGCACTGCTCCAATCTGGTAATTTCCAAGTTATCGCTGGGTGGGGTTGTTTGTGAAAACTTTGTTGGGAGGCTGAGCGTCTCTTGTACCTCATCCAACATCATTCAAATCCAGATCTGGGCTGGGACTAATTTAAAACAGTCCGAGAAGAACTTGGATGTCTCAAAATCTGAAATTTTTACTCTTTAATGGAGTCACTGAGGAAAGGAAAGAGGAACCAGCTTGTTTCACCAACTTAGCTTATGCTATCCCTTGCCAATATTGATTGCTAGGGGTTTCCGGCTGTGGGTTTCTGACTGTAGCAAACGCTATTCAGTGAACCCTCGCTATAACAGGGTTCACTTTTCGCGGCTTCGCTGTTTCGCGGATTTTTTTAGTACAGTTTTTTTTAATGCATTTTTTAAAAAGTGCATTGTGTTCTGCATCCCGATTGGCTAAGGGACTGACCAACATGAACAGTCTCTGGGCCTCGTCTCTGTACAGCTTGCCAAATTTACGTTTGCAAATTTTCTCAATGACAAAATGTACTGTATTTAACAGAGTGAGGCGGGTTTACACCGGGTGCGGTGCGTCGCGGTCCGCACTGATTTCTGTTGTCTGGCAATGTATTGGCTGCGTCCGCGCTGTGTGCGTTTATAAGGATCGCGAGGAGGGATTATGAGGCCGTAACATGTACCGTATTTGAATAGCAAACAGGTTTCTATTTCGCGGATTTCGTTTATCGCGGGGGATTTTTTAGAACGTAACCCCCGCGATAAATGAGGGTTCACTGTATCAATAAAATGAAATAAAGAAATCTCCATATTATTTCCAGCAGGTGCTTGTGTTGAAAATCCCAAATATCGTTGCATAAAATGAGGCTTAAACTGACATTTTTTTTGCACTGATGATGGTGAATTCATAGAACCTCAGAAAAAAACAAAAAGAAAACAGCTGAAGCTTTAAAAGACAAGACACCATGGCTATTCAAAGCTTTGATTGACCGGCTAGGCAAAGGCTAGGAGAGACTCCATCAAGGCAACCAAGGGGGCCTGATGCAAGACCACACACACAGGAAGCGTGCAGGGCAGCAGAAAGGCCAAACGAGGCTTTTTTGATTACATTTCGCTAAATGGGATTGGCGGAGATGATATTCGGTCGGACGCACTCAGTCGGAGCCCGGCAGAGGAAGTGGAAAAGCCTCATAAAAGATTGATATCTTTCTTTCCCTCCATCGCTCCCACTTTATATCGCATCAGTAGTGTTTCCAGGCCTAGCCTGGGATGCAATTTGCATAAAAGCACGGGAATCGACTCCAGACCTCATTAGCGCAGGACGAGCTAACACATCGGCATCCCTGGGAGAAGCGCGGCCTCCTCAGAAGTTCAAATCTGGGGATGCCGATAGTTTTCTGTATGTTTTTTTTTTTTTGTTTTTTTTTTGCCTCCAAAAAAATCTGGCTCGACTGCACGTTGGAGGAGGTGCAGAGAGGCTTTCCGAGCTGTCCTCCGAGTGACTCGGCAGCTTTGCCGTATTATTAATTAAAACTAAAATATCAAAGGAAATGGGATCGGAAAGGAACAGCATTGACCACCAACAATCATTAACAGGAGTAAAACCTTAAAAAGGATCTCATTACTCTTCTCCAGGTGCTGAATACTCAGATAAAGGTAACTGTGCGGCGGTAAATAGCACATAACTTGTGTTTATGAAGAAAATAACATTACAGCAGTGTGATATGCGCAGAAAAGCTGTCTTTTACAATCTTGGAAACAACTATGCTAATAACCATTTCCTCTCTGACCCGGCAGTCACGACAGATGTAGGTGAGGCACTTGGAAGCAGACCCACAAATCTTCGGGAAAAGGCACATTTTGATGAGCGAGAGACGCTCCCGGGTTCCATTGATCTCCAATCACGTCCCATAATATCCAGATTTTTTTCGACACTTCAAGCATCCACGGAGCGGGGTCATCGGTGCAACCGCGGGACGCTCGCTGGCGATGATAAAAGGACACCGACGGCATCAAAAAAGACGTGCGTGCTAAGTGCAGGCGAAATGGAGCGCTGCGAGACGATTATTATCTCAATCAGGAGAACTGCTCTTCACTGGAGAGGGTCACGCACGCTGATGGCTGAAGGAGTGAGGGGAGCCGGCAGGATCAGAACAGAGGAGAGGAACTGGGATCATTTGGTAGAGCTGTCACACAGTATAATTTTATCTTTTTGGGATTGCTAGCCTCATTTTTTTTTTTTTTTTTTTTTAAATACTAATAACCCCAACCCCTTTGCTCGAGGTCCGTTTTGACGAGGGCATAGAAGTGAGAAATCGTTAGCGGATGGGATTTGTTAGCATGTTTGCGGCCGCCGACAGGTGAGAATATTTGCAGCCTCTGGAGTCCAGATGGAGAAGGGGAATAGCGAGGAAAGGGTTGCACCTGTTAATGGCAATGTTTTCAGGTTATCTTGTTAAAATTGTCTCTTTTAACCTTCCTGTTTGGGATATTTTGGATCATTATTTGTTTACCGAAACGTATCTGAATATAATACTGCTGTTCCAATAACAGTAACTGTGATCAAGGCACAGCCGTAATGTTCTTACTGGTTTTTATCCAGTCTATTCATATCATTAGCAAACCTTCACACTCCCAGTATCCTTGCAGCTGTTTCTACCCATGCCTGCAGCTGTGCCTTACGCTCACCTATATATGAATTTCTTTGCATTTCCTCTCCTTCTCTTGTCCTCCGCTCTGCTTTTGCCCCCCCCCTTTCAATCTATCTCACCCACATTTGGACACCCACATTTCACAGGAGCGCCAAAACAACCTCATGGCTGGTTGAGCTAATGCTAGCACTAGCCAGGGCTTCACGGTTATCTATCTATCTATCTATCTATCTATCTATCTATCTATCTATCTATCTATCTATCTATCTATCTATCTATCTATCTATCTACAGCATTTTTTATTTATTGGAACGTTTTTATCGGTCATGACTAATCCGAGATCCATCTGATTATATAGATTAAATATAGATCATTTTACAGCCGTGTGCATGTACGCGTGAATGTGTAGACATGTGTGAGAAAGGCATAAGGCTCCACAGAGGCCAACAGCAGTAATGCAAGTGTTTTTTTTTTTTAATATCTAGATATAACAGAAATGTTCATATTTGTGGAATAACTATCATCCCTGATGATGGCTGGTTTGGTCCATGAGATCATCCTAATTTTCAGCCTTAAACAGTTGCTGTAGCTAGCAGAAAGTTACTCTAAAAGGCCAGTAAAATTTAAAAAAGTATCTGGCTGCACTCTCATCATTAAGAATCTAACTAATGTATCTAAGAATTTAACCTTCGGTAACACTTTAGTTTGGGGAACACATATTAACCATTAACCTTTGCTATGAATAATAACACATCCTTTTGCTACTAATACTCCTGCTAGTTAGCAGGCAGTTAACGGTTGTGTTCTCTAATCTAAAGTGTCACATAACCTTCATCTTTCCCAAAATTCTGGTAAATTTAAATTTAGATTAGTTGAATGAGTGTCCATGCGTACACAGTTTGATTACCTCTACCCAAGCTCCATTTACATTCAAGCAGAGAGCTTGAAAGGCTACTTATTCATACCGGCGTGAAGGGTGGAACCCCCCTCTTCCTCGCTCCTCTTTGCTGACCGGCCTGTGCTCGTCCAGCCCAAACTATCAGTCAAAGCAATTAAAAAGACATGGCTGAAATGCCACTTTGCTGTAATAAACCTTATTAACGGCTCACAATTCACACCGAAGCCTTTAAATAATGGAGGTACTGGTGTTTATAGCTTGAGGGAGATTGGCATTTTAAAAAAAAAGAAAATGGGATTGCTAATTTCAGGATCCAGGCCTTCTTCTTTTTCATAAATTGAGGGATATTACAGTGATAAAAATGCATTTGCTTCTGGTCTTTTCAGCCCTCTTCCTCTAATTTCCAGGCTCCTGAGGCTGAGTTTTCAGATGTGCAGCTTCTACAAACGGCAAAGGTGGACAGCAATATCGCTCCGACAGTCTTGGTCTTATACGGAGGGGTGATGCCAAATAATGTGACAAGAGAAATTTGTTTGTGTGCATCTGACGTGGCCACCATGGAGGCAGTGAAGCTGGAATGGACTGAAAAATACACCCATATTCCTGTGTGGCCATAGAGATTTTTGCGGTGGGCCCTTGACAACGTATATCCACACGTTTCCCCTTTTGTGGTGCAATGCTACCAGGTTGCGTCGAGAGGCTGACATGTTCACACTCTTCTTGGGGTGACAATGGCTAAAGGGAGGCTGGCACACACACTAACACATGATAAAAAATGAAAAGAAAAAAAAAGTGTGCACTCTCTGGGATGATTTTTTGAAGAATATCTCCAAGGCTCAACCGAAAACATCTGTCTTTGATAAAAATGCCAGCCTAGGCCACGCCGTCAGCATGTGGCAGAGCGTGGGTATATCATTAGCATATTAGCATAGCTTCCCCCCCCCCAACCGCTTGAGAGTTTGATTGCCCACCTATGCCAAAGTCGCAGCGAGCAAAGTATTAGATTACTGTTACAAGCACAACATGGTCGCTTCATCCATCGCATCCATCGCATTTGGGAAACAACGGGGGACATAACCATCATTTCCAGGTTGGGACGGGCATTCTAAGCATCCTTGAATGCACAGTTTGAAGCTGTTCGTCTCAAAAAACACGACAAAAACCACACACGCATCTGCATTATTTCTTTCCAAAACGTGCATGCTAAATACAAACAAAGCTCTAGAGCGTGCACATTTTCACAGCTGCAGCCCT
>BJFM01000305.1:26569-37023 GCA_016586285.1 Arothron firmamentum | reverse complement strand
CCCCCCCCCCCCCCCCCCCCACAAGCAGTTCTTATAAAAGTGTGTGTTATATCTGAGGTGGCAGCAATGGAGCCACAGCCCAGGGCTCATTTATTTAAGAGACGGAATAATGAATTCTTTGTGGCATCTCATTTGGCCATCACTATTAATCTCGGTTTCCGCACGTATCCAAGGGCTAATCCGAGCTGCAAGCACCTCTAGACTGTCGCGCCCCGTGCCGTCCTATGCAAGTAAAGGACGTGTGCGTGCATTTCAGTGAGACCAAAAGCTAGCTGGTGGAACCACCCCCCAAATCTCACACTTTTTGCCTTGAAATTTGAAATGCAGCTGCATATTTCTGGTTTAAATTATTGTTTTGCCATAATTTTTTTAATTTTTTTCTTTTTCTTTTAAGCAAGCACACAATCAGTGTAGGACACACTACATAAGCCAATTTGTGGGAGGCAGAAGCACAATTTACACTTTATTGAAAATTGCTAAAAAGAATTGCAGTGATTAACTCTAGCCCAATTACAGAGGTGACTAAACTAATCCTGAGTGGAATGAATATATTTCAGGACACTGGCTTCCTGAACGTGCATTACAGTGATCGTGTCAGGGGCATCTGAATATGAATAAAATGAAAATAACTGCCTAGATAGCAAGAGAGAAATAAAAATAATAGCAAAAACATGGCTGCATTGACTCGACATGGTGTTGGCTCGATGAGGTGTTGCTTGTTACCTTGCCTCTATCACTTCTTGGAGTCAGCTATGCCGCTGCTAATCGAGATAACCAGAGCTAGAAAGCATTAGCTAGCTTTAAACACAGGCTAGTTACGAATCTGAATTAAAGAATGGAAGCTGCCATTTGGTACAGGCATAGAAAGATAATTGCTGTTGCATAGGAGCTGTTTCCATGGTTGCCATGCCCGTGGCACCATAGCACCTGAACTTAAAATAAATAGCGTACGTGTAAAAGAAAATTGGGGCCTAAGAACCTTCATAGCGCCAGTGCCACGAGCAAAAAAAGCCAACATACTGCCCTGGGAAGCAGTAATAGGATAACAGTTGCCAGATTTCTAGCTCCTGGCAGGATGAATGGCACCTGTAGCAGTAGACCTATAATTTAACGCAACTTACCTGACAATATAGAAATATATTTCAGGGTCGTATCTGAAGAGATTTCTAAAATAAAAGTGGCAAACATCAGGAGCAACAAAAACATCTAAAGGAGACATATATGCCGAGACAGTGCATCAGTCAGTGGCTGGAGGCAAGTCGGAGCCATCTTGAGGTTGATTGCCAGGGAAAGGTTACACGACACTTCGGCCTCAGCTGATGCTAACCCGGGTGGAGTTAACACTAACAGGGTGAGAGGGGCTGAAGACGAGGCCCCTACTGGCAGCCACTCCCATTTATAAAGCGTTATCAAGCTGTGATGTGAATGCAGACGACAGCTGCCTCGTGCGAGACATTGATACGGGTTGCGTGGAGAGGTTTTTTATGTGTCGCCCCCGCCCGTGTCTGCAGCATGTGCCATATTCCACCTTTCAGGGCCTGTCCAAACCGTGGCTGTCTCCAACTCCGGGCCTGACATTGACAACGTAGTCCGATTGTGTTGTGGATACGTGCAGAGGGAGACGCCCGCCCGAGCCTGATGCACAGAGGAGGATGAGCCCTCCAAGACCCTCATCGGCCAATCTCCATTAGGTCGTGGACACAATTGGCCCCCGCCCAAAGACATAAAGGCTGTGGGCGAAACTCACATGTGCAGTTTAGCATTTTAGTTTGTCAGCCTGCTCTCTTGCTCTGTGATTCATATGTTTTTTTTTTGTTTGTTTTTTTTTTTTAAATTTTGGCTTCAGGCAGACGGTTTAAGCGAGGAATGCTCTCCAGCAATGTATTTTGTATCTGCAGCTGCAGAAAACAAACTGCCTCATGTCGTGTGGAGGTGGGCTCCGGGCGATGGCAATCAAATACTCCTTTTGCTTTTAAATGTAGTATTTGCAATTGTAACGCCTACTTCGTCATGGGATTCATCATATTTCATCTCATCACACTGCATTACACCAAATATTCAGCTATAAATATTCAGATTCATATTCAATCAAATTAAAAAGAAGATGCGGTCTAATGTAGGGTGAAGCCCCTCTAAGTGCTTCAGAAATAGTGTTTATGCGGCCGCCTCTCTGGATCAGCAAGAAAGATGTGCAGCTAACTGCGATGGCGAGCCAGGGATCCTGACTCCCGACTGGGAACCTCCTCCAGCCTGTGTACGCGACATTCGGAGGCTAGAATTACCTTTTTCCACCCCCTCAGGACCCACCGGCCCCCCTGTTGGGATCTTATGCAGGTGATTTCTGCTTTTTGAAAGAAAAAAATCCCACATTGAGGTTTTAGGAACAAATTTTATGAGAGAAAAACTGGAAAAATGAACGGAAAAAGTCAAAAGTTATATGTTTTTTTTCTCCTCCCACTGGTAATTTGCCCCAAATTATATTTAAAATGGTAACGTTTGTTGTAAACTGCTCAGAAATATTAAAGTCTAACGTTTAATGAAATTTAAGATAAACACCACTGTTTTACTATCTTTTTATAGTATATGAGAATGTGTGCACCACTGCCCTCGTGTTTGATGCTGGATGGCCAAAAAATTATGACAATTCTTTTTTGCAATATTTCAACTTTTCTCAATATTTATGACCTTAATGTTGTTACATTTCTCATTATTTAATTTTTTTCATCTTTCTTTTTCAAATCCCAGTTTTATTTATTTTTGACAGTGCGGCCATAATACGCTATCAGGCAAAGAGAGTGTTTCACCAATCAGCAGCCTTTGCTTAGCCGCGCCCCTTGAGAATTCCAGAGAATCTGAAACCCGTCCAGGTGCATGTCTGTCTGACTGTCATCACAGACATCGTGTGCGCATGTGTGTGTGTATGTGTATGTAACAGAAAATTCTGAGCCTGCTGTTGATGCGTCATCTTTCTCCTGCTGATTTGATGACCGTCATCTGCAGCTGCATCTCCCGATTAGCTCCCCGACTGCTTTTGATCCGGCGGAACCGCACAAAGGCATCACTGCTGTACTGCGTGTCCGCCGTGCGACAAGCAGCGTAAAACATCCCCAAGAATGCCGCTGTCGCTGTGTTGCTGCGATCGCTGGTAATCCATCAAGGAAATGGCCTCCTTGGCCTCGCCTGTTGAACGTTTCTAATTATTGACGCTGACAGATTTGATGATGCCGCCCTGTCGCGCATGTATGGATCGCGCCCTGCATGACTGAGCGAAGACTGCACAGCAATGTAAACAGCGCATGGAGGAAGCAAGGCCTAGTTTATCCTCTGCCGGTCTGCATTGCAGCCCAGGGGAGCCGTGATTGGTTCCAAAAAACTGCCCCATTTCCTTATCCCGCTTCTCTGACTTTACTTTGTATTGTATTGTAGCTTGTATCGTTTGAGTCGTTTGGTCATGTACAAGCAATGAGAGTGAATTGGTGTCAATTAATAAATAATTTTTCATTCGTTTGGATCTGAATTTGAGAAATTGAGTAGTGAACCAGACTACTAGCTAAAAAGGGCACATCCTCTATCGTTTTGGCAGGAAATTGCACAGGGATCCAAACAACAGTCCGCTGAAGTATAAATGGTGAACCCCATCTATGTGGGAAACATGCTCACATTGCCGATAGGCTACACAGAATGGTAATGAGCCTTCAAGAAAGAAACTGTCTCAATTATCAACCCAGAGAAGCAAGGCTACCATATAGGGCCCCAAGTTACCAAAATGCTAATATTCAGTAACTATGCAGGAGGCTAAAATTGCTATAAGACCTAATTTCCATCAATTTATTAATCAGGCAGGCATGTGGGTTCAGCTAATTGCTCTGGGAAGGTATCCAACTACCCAGGCTTTTTACTTTCTTTGTCTTAGCTCAGCTCTTTCCAGGAGAGAGAAGAGTAGCTTGATTGAGAAGGAGCCATCATGCAAGCGAGTTTTTGCCTAAAACTAATACATCCACGCTGTGCGCCGAATGTCGAAACTTGACAGATATATAGCCACGGTCCCTTCTTCCCTCGGCCTGTTTTGCCAATCATCTTTTCATCTCCTTTGCTGAAATTATGTCAGCACTTTCTGTCATTAAAGCAGTTCCCTGCCCTCCTTTTACACAAAACTGGCGACTTCTCTCCCCCCTCACCCCACCACCGCTCATTTTCTTCAGCCTGGATTTTTGCTACATCAGCTGCGAATACGAGGAATCTTATTCAGCACATCAGTCTGTAGCCTGACTGACTCAGCACAGAGGCAATGGAGGGGAGAAACAGAGGCGTCGTTAGAGGACGGAGAGGTAGTAACAATAGACAATGTGACAATAAAGTACCCCAGTCTGCTAACAGTAGCGATTATTGTCCCAGGTTCAATTTTAATTAAGACCTGAAGATGCTTTCCTTTGATGATATGTACTCTTCCTTTTTTCCCCAAATTTGTCCTTGTTCTTAAGGTGAAAAAAAGAATCCTAGACTTGAGACAATTGCATAGAACCACCACTGTGTGGTGGTGTGGTTATTTTAGGGGGCACAGGGGGGCTACAGCCTAGGACACACAAACTTTGGACTAAGAAAAGCCCCCTTGCCCCGAGGAGGATTGGAAACCCGGGACCTTGAGGCGACAGGGCCAGCCACTGCAACACCCTGGACTTCAACGAAATCTTGCTCTTTAACTCCTAGGTCTAAGATCTTGTCGTAAGTGTGTATTCCAATAAAACTCCAACAAATCGACTGTTTTCCCATTTCTGAAGTGCATGTAGACGCATCAGATGTGATTGCTCCATGTTGCTACGGGCTCTTTTACGTAATGGTAAACTAAGAGCAGAAGGAAGGAGTGAAAGCAAGAGTAGTTACAAACTACTCTCAACCAGGATGTTGTGCATTGTTGCATCCAGACATACCTAAAGAGTGACAACAACGCCCGATTCCCAACAGATGCAGCCGATGAATGAAAGATGAACATCCGCCTCCTCCCGAAGTGTGCAGAAATAACATAATGACACCAATCCTTCAATCACTCGCTCTCCCTTGTGGGTCTCGCTTCCCTCGATGTGACACAGTCGAGCAAGCGCGACGAGAATCAAAGAGCGTAAGGAGCGTCTTGATTCTCGACTCTGCTGACACGTTTTCTCTTCTTTTTTTTGTTGCTGTTGTTCTGTTTGACGTCTGGAAAACGTGTCACAAAAGAGATTACACGCTCCTGTTGAACTCTTCCTCCGTGCAACAAATGCTAACTTAGCAGCCGATGCCTTTTCCTGCCAGAATGACCTCCCAGAAGATACACCAACTGAAATCAACGCTTTTCTAATCTACCCACTTTTCTTTCTGTCAAATTAAACATCAAAAACAAGGGCATGACAGGCAGATTGTAGCGAACAGCAAGATCAGGTGTTGACAGACAGCTGTCGATGCAATGATGCGAAATGGGACAATCATAATGAAGCCCCTTTTTCTATTTTTGATCTCTTCTTTACCCACACCTGTTGCCAAATTAGTGATTGCCCTCTCTTCAAATGAAACAAAAATGGTCTTTCCCTAAAGCAATATGGCCATGGCAGCAAATAAATCATTTTTACACATTAGCTGTGACGCAGCATTAAAGATTCAGTGAAGAACTCCATGGTGGGGGGGGGGGGGGGTGGACTTGGTGACAGGTTGGCACAGACCTAGCACAGACCTTGGGGCCCCATCATGCATCGGTTATCGCTGGGGCTGACAAAAGGATTTAATTTTCTCCACGGAAACTGAGTGTACCAGACAGTCGACTTCTGTCAGAGCTCAGAGAGCTATGACCTCGGCCGCTTTTATCACCGAGGATGCCTTCCGAGGTCCTTCCGAACCACTAAAACTGCATAATCTGTTCCTAAATATTCAGCATTATTTTATTTCAATTTTTTTTTCTCCATTTAACCATTGATGCCGGTAACGTGTTACTAAGTAATGCGCTACTTTAATCTGACTACTTTTTTTCCAGTAACGAGTAATCTAACGCATTACTTTTTCGAAACCAGTAGCGGATTTAAGTTACTTATCCAAGTCACCGTGCGTTACTATTTAAGCCCCTTTCCACCATAAAAAGATGTAAATTTCTTTCTTTTTGTGTTCCTCGGAGTGATGTCATGTATGCGTTAAGTCCTGTTTCTTAGCACGCAGACAACTCACATATCAAGGAACTAGCAGAGCAGAAATGGAGACAGGGGAGAGAGATCTCCTGTCACTATTTTGAGTTTGTTACTGCTACAGATAACAGCATCAGAGCTCTGTGATGGTAGTCACAAAGGTTTATCTACCTCCAAAAACTCCATGTCAAATTAAAAAAAAAAAATATGGAGCTGCAGCACAGCACAGTAAATCTTGAGGAGAATGCAAAGCAGAAGGCAGCACCAGTGATGTATGTAGGAGATCCCCCTCATTACGCTAACTTTTACTCTAACTTAGTTACTTTCAAAATGAAGTAATCAGTAAAGTAACTAAATTACTTTTTGGAGGAGTAATTAGTAGTCTGATTAGTTTTTTCCATTGTAACTGTGGCAACACTGCATTTAACCAACTGGAGCCGTCACCAAAAATACCCAATATTCACTAACTGTCAAATATATAACTTTTTAGCCCTCTAAATTCCTGTATGCAAACACTCTTTAGAGGCAAAAACACACAAATGGTCTTGCAAATTGCGAAAAATAAGTTTAAATAAATTTTAATGTTTTATCGTCAAAACTTTACCAAAAAGGCAATTCTGTAGTCTTGCTCCTTATTTTTTGTGTTTCCTCTCTTCAGGAATACCAAATTTGCACAGAAGGCCCTACAGATTTATTCTTAATGTCGCTCGTTTTCAGAGCCACCGCAACAGTGAATAATGAACTAGTCCTGCCTGGTTTCCGCAGGCACTGAGAGCAAGCAGATAGCCTTGCAGCGATAAGACCGGTGACTGGAGAAAGGGCCGCATTCATCACTGCTGCCTTGAGTACATCACCGAGGGCTCCCAAACACAGACATGTGTGCTCTGCATGGATGAGCAGATGTAAACATCTTTCTTGCTTCTCTCGGCCTCGGAGACATTCCCTTGTAGTCCATTTATCTCTCTCTCTTGTTCTCTCTTTGCCTGTTTTCTCTCCTCCGGTCTTGGAGTCCATTTGTGCTCATCATTATTTGGCACTCTGCTCTGAGTCCTGACAGAATGTTCTGAGTTTGACGCACACCTCCCAGAGGCGGTGAAGGAAAGTTCACTGAAATCAGTTATATAAAATAAATAAATAAATAAATGGTTGAAGCATTTTGGCTTTGAGCTGACCATCATTTTAAGATTGAGGATTTAAAAAAAGAAAAAAAAAAGAAATCGAAAGCCATTGAAGTCAGTGTGGGAGACGGATTGCGCCATATGTCATGCGCTCATTTCTCCGGTCGATTGATAAATTAAAGTCGGGGGGGTTCCGTTGGCTCATAGTAGTTCCGCAATCAATAAGAAGCCTTTTATTAAAACAGTACAGGAAGTCAATAGAGAAACTTTCTTGAAAAGGTCAGAGATGAATAATGGATGTGGAGGCGAGTAGAGGGGAAGACAACACAAGTGTCAGCAACGCATGACAGAGGCAAGTCCGGGCTGGGATCTCACTTACCCTTTTCTAGAAATCTTTAATCAGAGTGAAATAAGACACCATCAAACCTTGCGACCCTCCACCGCTTGGGCAACAGTCAACCCTGTTGTACCCAAAGGCAAAATCAAACTATTCAACGCACTGAAAAATGGATTAAAAAGTATTTACAGACAAGCACAGTCATTAAATTATAAGAGGGTCTGGTCCTGGTGAAGGTTTCTTCCTTTTAAAAGGTTTTTTTTTCCCTTGCCACTGTAGCTTTTTTTGGGGGAGGGGGGGTCATGGGTCAGACTGCGACAAGAGACAGTTTTGATTGTAACCGACACTGTGTAAATAAAGTTGGATTGAATTGCCAAATGGTGAACTTTGTGCGAGAGATAGCAATAAATCCCTGGAGCAATTGGGGTGTTCTGACGGTATGTAATACTGCCGAGGAACCCGTTCATTTGAGGAAAAAGAAAAAAAAATTGCCTCCTAATGGAACGCTTAAATTCCCGACTGACAAATGAACCAGGCTGTGAAATGAAGTGGAATTTGACGCTACAACGACAGTGAGTCACTTCTTAGATTTGAAATGTGTCAGACGGCTTTAAGTCGGAACAAATTAACAAAAGGCAGCAATGCTGGCTGTTAATACCCAATCACACCTTCTGAAAATCAGTCGTGTCTAGCCGTCCATGATGGACCCCTGAAAAAGGCACATTTCCCCCTCTGCTTTAGCTCCAGCCATGACACCCATCCGACTGTGACGATAATTAATTAGAGATGCCAA
Source organism: Arothron firmamentum (assembly GCA_016586285.1). Classification (NCBI taxonomy): domain Eukaryota; kingdom Metazoa; phylum Chordata; class Actinopteri; order Tetraodontiformes; family Tetraodontidae; genus Arothron; species Arothron firmamentum. The sequence goes on along the minus strand of BJFM01000305.1, from coordinate 28,629 downwards.
AAAAACCCAAAAAGGGAACGGTTAATCGATACCTGTCAGGCAGCTGCCAGTTAAAGTGAGGGACCCCTGCCAAAGCCACGGGAACCATATCTCATTAATAAGTGACCCACGTTCACCTTAGCGAGGCGGGCCACATTCATTAAACCGGCCGCCTCTCTTTCTCGCACTGACTTCATCCCTCCTCGAGCAAAGTCGGCCTTGCGAAAAGTATCGGAGCACATCTGGCTCCCGCCATCAATCTGTACGAGACAGGTTTTTATTCCAGACACCCCCATACCCCACCGGTGTCTTACTTGCGGAGGGCAGCAGATGATAAAGGTGTTCACCTCTCTCTGACAGGTTATTTTAATGATTAATCAGTTACCAGTGCAAACGTTAGACAGATAACTGACAGTGGTGGGAAGGCCTGTGCTGGAACCGAGTAGGAGACACTGACAGTGATGCTTGTTCACACCCATACATCCACAAGTTGAAGGTCCCTGCTAAGGATAAATTCAGCAAGGCTTATTCATTAATTTGCCAGCACAAATTTAGATGGATTTAGGCAGACCCGGTTGAATTTTTGGTCCTGGTGTGGTGAAAGCGGGTCGATGTGAATACAACAGTGGCACCAACTTAGTCTCCAGTCAACCTCTTGCTTGGTCTACGCGACAGGTACTGCGATGGTGATACGACGTCTCCAGCATATCTCGTGGAGTGTTCTATGACAAAATGACCAGCGCAAAAAATGACACCTGTTCTTGAACGAGTGTCTCCGCTGTCAACCTTTGTCTTTTGGGCGTCAAGTATCAACAAAGTAATACCTGACTTTTTTTTCTCAGTCAATTGTCATGGACACAAGACACTCTGCCGGTGGTGCGACGTTTGGACCAAAGCGAAAACAAAGCTCTGTGGACATGGATGTTACTGGCTGAAAAAGGATACAAGGCATGCTTTTGTTCTCTGATATGGGTCTACTGGTCTGCAATCTGATAACTTGGCGATGAGTTCAGATGCTTATCTAAACAACGACTTAGTGATATATTAAGTTAGCAAAAAAAAAAAAAAGAGTTGCTTGAACTGTAATCATTTATCCAATTAGCAGTTACTTCAGTTGAGTTTGGGGTAACTCTGCAACACTTCTAAATACGGCTGAACCAATGAAGTTTTGGGTTGAAAGGCAGATTTTCCTTCAAAATCATCCGGCAATAACGGCACAAAAGCTCGTGCTTCCAGCTTGATTTCCCAATGCTGTAAGGCATTTTTGTTCAATTGTATCCTGTTTGTAAATCTACTACATTTAAAAAAAATTATTTATAGATTCACGCGTACTTTCTTTTTCAAATATGTCAGCCAGGATTATGCCCTAAAAATCCCATTAGACTCCCTAAAATGTGCTAACCTCCACTGGAAAATGCTATTTTTTGATCTGCCAACTTAAGTAAGACATACTAGGCCCCAGTCACTTACTGAACGTGGAGCATTTTGTAGTTTTGATTTGGTCCGTGAGGTCCCAATCAGCGGGGATGTTGGCCCCCCGTGGGGTTCTCAGGTCTAATTCGTGAGAGAGATGGGCATAATTAACAGAACCCAAACACCCACCATGGGCCGAGTGGACTCATTTAGGGGAACGACTCAGGGGGAACAGTGGCAAATGAAATGTAATTGCGCGGGGAGGAGAGGAGCTAGGCTGGTGGGTCGGAGTCACTGATGTGTGTGCAGGGGTGGGGAAACCGGGATGATGGGAGAACGAGCAGCCTAGGCGTGAGGGAGTGAACGAGAAATGAAATAGTTAATGGGGTGCATTTGTTTGGCAGCCTTTAAGGTATCGTTGACTATTCAAAGCACGTCAGACAAGTCGTTCTCCCTCATACGCACGTACTGGTAGTAGTACCACCACTTGAGGTAACCAATCACATAGATTCATCCATCAAAAATGCAGCTCTGGGAGCATTGGCACGTAGAGGACAGGTGCCGGCAAACGAATTGAGGACCCTTCGCGGCACTGCGGTGACTGCTCTGCACAGGAGCCACGGCCACCCGACCGGAATGACATTAGTTAGCCCGCGGTTGAGGAAAGA
>BJFM01000305.1:7849-26525 GCA_016586285.1 Arothron firmamentum | reverse complement strand
GGGGGGGGGGGGGACGAGCACTGATGGAGTGATCGGAGGGGAAGCACAAGGACAAGCGGGCAAGGGTAACGGGAGCCTGTACTAGGTGCATTTGGGTGAGAGGCAGAGTGTTCCTTGGTCGCCAGCTCATTGCAGGGTAACAACCCAAACCCCAAGAGAACCCTCCCCTGTTGACCTTGACTGGTGATGATCAAAGCATCAAAGGCAGCGATAATCAAAGCCAATAATTCTGTCTTGAGGCTTTCTTGGTTTACTGCGTTACTATCGTACGAGATCGGCGTACTTAGACTCCAGCGGGCGCGTTTAATCGCCATGCAAGAGTGTGAAGGAGCTGTGGGATGCCACAACATCTGTACTGTGTGTACGTGGAGATGTGGGAAAAACCCACAATAACAGGAAAATGAGCAACGAATGTTATAATGCCAAGTGGGAGCTGGCGGGTCAATGAGACAATTAGAGCCTGTATAAATGCATTTTAAGTACCTGCTGTCTCTTAATTGCCAGTTGAAGTTCTGATGAGAGGTGCAAATATATGAAAACAGTTAAAAAAAGAAAAGATGAGGCTAATAATCATGCTGACATGGAATAACGGATTGTTTGATGAGTCATTTCTGTTGACGTCTCCTCTAGTGTCCCTTTAATCGCCTCAATGCCATAGTCGTGTTTTGTCTGCCCTGTGATGTTGCAGACCACAACAAAAGTTAACAGTGGCCTTTGACCAATTTTTAAAACCTAAATTTTCAGCCAAGCTAACCAATCATCCAGTTGAACTAGTGCAATACTTTGATATTCAGCGAACTGCCATTGTGTCATTACTACAGTTGTCCACAATGCTACGCTATCATGATTTAGAGCTGTAGTATAGTATATATAGACAGTAGAAATATATGGTTACATAACATACTTTATGATAAAAATCTGGATCTGGGCATTTGACCATTGGTAGATCAAAGGTCAAAGACTCTCCTGTATCCGGAATATCACCAGTATTTAATCATCTATTCCTTGGCCCGTTAATTTAGTTAAATAAATTAATAATGAGTGATTTTATGAACGGATTCAAGCCGATCTTACTATGTGCAGCTCCAGATAGTCGCCCAGTCCTTTTGCACTCTCCACCCTGACTAGAACGGCCTCCTTCAGCTGCGTGCTGAAGCCCACTGCCAGCCGGTCTGCCCGTGTGCTCGGCCGATCATTGGGCGGCCAGGTGTATGTGATGAGGGCTCCTCCTCTCCCGAAGATGTAAGTTGTCCCAGCTGCAAAAAACAAACAAAAAAAACAGAGAAAGTTTAGCTGTAGCATCACTGGGCTTTCCGTTCACTCATTCCACATTGAGCACTGAATGAGACACGTACAACTCTCCTTTTCTTATTGGGTTTCTCAGCATCTCTCCCCCATTCCTCCCCCTGCCTCCCAGTGGAGCTAAACCCCATGCTCAACTTTTGTTGTTTTCTCCAGGCTGTATTATTTTAGTGCTGAGTAATTATCGCGGCATAGCACAGAGGGTTACTGGAGGTTGCTCGCTGGAGGAGGTGAAGAAAAACGTGAGGATCTTTTCCCCCTCCTACCTCCTTTTTCTTTCTTTTTTTGGCTTTTATTAAAGCTAATAGGTGACGAAAGAATGCTTTGCGCTAAATAAGGCTGAGTGCACGTAAATGCACACTTAAAATGAAAGCACACAGATGGCCCACCTTCACCAAATTTACAAGTCAAATGTGCATTTTTTTTTTTTTTTGTGGACCAAAATTCACGCATCTAGATTACTGCAGATTATTGATGTTGGCATGAGACATAACAGGCAAAGTAATTCATGAATGGATGATTTTGACAGCATAAAATGGGTCAAGAGGACTGCTCATTTCGAAAGAAAGCATCGTTCACTTTTTTTGCATCTAGCTTCAGGGATGGTTTTGATCAAATACTCACAGATTACTGTACCCGTGTTTAACATACAAGCGCGCTCCTCTGAATTATTTAACAAAAGAAGTGCACACTGCCAAATGAGTATCCTGGCAGGGTGCACCTGTGTGTCACCGTTTCTCCCGGCAAGCACCTGCTGCTGCTCCGACTGAGGCACAAAATCAAGCGCAAGCCGCGGGGAGCGTGCACCGATGGGTGAGCGGATGTTAACTTTTCAAACATTATGCACGTCTCCTACAGAAGCGTGAAAGGATCATGCCATACACCTGTTCATTTCAGCACCCAGTTACCCAGGCCACGGCTGCCATTCTGGTGCTTTCCTCCTCTGTGTCTGGGGGTGAAACCAGAGCACCATCTTCCTCTAAGTGGATTTTTTTGGGTCTGAAGTAATCATAGACTGGATTTAAAAACAGCCAGAGACTTCGGGTCTGAAAAATGAAGCCAACGTGGAAGTGACTGACCTGCAGTACCCCTTAGATCCGCATCAGTATGCTTGATTCTTACGAACAAGTGTCTTTCAGCTTGATATTGATTAACACATTTTCCGTGGTCAACTACTACCCCATTCTATGTCCCATTGACCTGAAGACGACTTGCATGACAACACTGTAGTTTTCATGCCTAGCCACTAGTTGGCGGTGTATTTTGTGCGATGCAACGACCTGTACATATTTTACACTTCCTGCTTAAAGCAAAGACCAACAAGACTGGGAGCATGTCATACTGGACTGGGAATTGAAAAACAGTCTGTTACAGCAATGTGACAGCCATGTTTGACTTCTAAACTGGAGGAAAAAAATAATTAAAGTAATGGATTATTTTCCCCTCAAAATGGCAAATGTTTCACTTTAATAAAATACAGTGATTTATAAATAAAACTTTTGTTGCGTCCGGTGTTGTCAGCAAATAAAAACCTGATGGTTATTGATTTATCTGACCTTCAACCTCAGTGAAGTCGAGTCAATCAGTTCACCTTCCTTGCTTTTGCTACATGAACAATAATGCTGGAAACGCTCTGCGCACTCATGTTTTCGCAACGCGGAGCTTTGCGGAGGGTAAATATTTATTACTTCACTTCAATTAGATTGGGCGCCATCGATCCGGCCAATCGATGGTACCTGCGGAGCTGGAAAAAAAAAGGGAAGAGATGAATGAACATCACACAATGCTGCCTGATAATTATTTCCATACCCAGGGTACCGAAAATTCGGCTTAAGAGGGAAAAATGGAACAAAATAGTTTCTTTTGACGAGGAATTTGCAGTCAAATCTCTAAACTAAATAAAAAGAAAAAAAAATGTTGAGGGTTGGATTTATTGTGTGGTTTTTTTTACTCTCCCCCGAGCTATTGATTTGGGAAAGCGGATTCTAGGTCACTACCATCTACCACGGGAGGGAGGGAGGGGTGGTTGGATAGAACAGGACATATCGGAGAAAGCAGATGCCATGCTGCATCATTATGGCCCGAGGTTAAGTGTTGCGGTAACGAATGTGAGTTTTCAAGCTTCATGGGAACAGACAGCGTGAAAAATTGCGTGGCGGGGCGGCCTATAAAGTGTAAATTCAGCCAGGGAGCCACGTAATGATGGCAGCGATATAGTCCTGAAACCTCGCAGCGTGTGGGAATTGTACAGCCACATACATTCGTACCACATGTCTTCTTGTTAGCTTTCTATTGCTATATTATGGATTTCTTATAAACGAGGAGAGGGAAACATTCTATTGGATGGGGGGAGTTTTTTTTGATACTCGGTGTTCCTGATGCATCAAGTGACATTTAGCTTTAGAGATAAAAAGACAAAGAGGACAGAGAGGCTGGGAAAAGGCATTTCCCCCAAATTTTCCAGGCTGTCGAATTTTGAAGTCGCTCTAACAATTACAGGCACTTGAAAATGAAAACCTACGCCTTATTTCTTTCCTTTCCTGTTGCCGTTCCAGTCGTCTCATTCTATCTACATATTGATACAGTCAAAAGATGCCCTGCCTGGATGGAGCAAGTGGTCCTCATCTCATGCTGTTAGGTAACGCTCCTCTTCAATCTCATCTGGATTAGATAAGGGCTTTTTGCGAGGTAAAACACTTGATAGCAGCACTAGCCATGCTTATCATGCAAATTTAACTGATTTGGACAACTTCTTGCTGAATGTATACCACTTTAGTATACAGTGAACCCTCATTTATCGCGGGGGTTACGTTCCGAAAATCCCCCGCAATAAACAACATCCACGAAATAGGAACCTGTTTGCTATTCAAATGCATGTTAATGTTACGGCCCCATAATCCCTCCTCGCGATCTTTATAAATGAACACAGCGCGGACGCAGCCAATAAATTGCCAGACGGCAGAAATCAGTCCGGACTGCGATGCACCGCAGCCGGTGTAAACCCGCCTCACCCCGTAAAATACATTTTGTCATGGAGAAAATTTGCAAACGTAAATTTGGCAAGCTGTACAGAGACGAGGCACGGAGACTGTTCATGTTGGTCAGTCCCTTAGCCAATCAGGATGCAGAACACAATGCACTTTTTAAAAAAATGCATTAAAAAAACTGCACTAAAAAAATCCGCGAAAAGTGAACTGCGTTATAGCGAGGGTTCACTGTAGTAGACTATTACTAGTAGGAGATGGAACATTATATCATTATTGTTATTCATCGTGGATTAATTTTGATTGATCAGGATTGGATATCATTCATTTTAATCGTTATTAGTAGTTTTTCATTTTGCATGAACAAACAGAGTCAAGACTGGCTATGCTAAAGTTGGAAGTAAAATAAAACTCCTTCCTGTAGAGCATACATAATACCTTATGTCGGTCAACTGTTCCATCATGAGGTGTTGCTTCTGCTGCCCGGGCAATTGATCCGATAACTGGACTTGGATAAACTGCCCGAAACCATTGCCAGAGATCATGAGAGTCATTGGCCCTCATTTATCAATCTTGCATAGAAACATGCACAGATCTGAGCGCAGGAGTCATGGTACGAAAAGACATGTGATTCATGAAAATTTCATATATGACAAATCCCAGCATACGACTCAGCGGGTTTTGATAAATACGGCGACAAAAAACGATCGTCATTAACATGTTATGCCCTCGTATATGCCCACGAAAGTCAAACGTCGAAAGGAGAAACCTGAGAAAGAAAAGAAACATTTTCAAGCTGGAAGTTCATTCTGAGGTTGAGGTTAACAAGGACATGCTCTTTGGAAGCATGAAAATTGGCGTTAAAGGCCCAGAAAAACGTTGTCTGGAGAGCGCTGACAGTGGCATGGAAGAGCCGTGGCGCTGCGTTTTCACAGTAACGTGAGCATGCACTGTTGAAATGCTGCTCTGTGTCAGGTTTACCCGTTATTAGATATTCTGTCAATGAATGAAACATGCTTCCGTAAAAACTGCTAAATTAATTTTATCCTGTGATATTCATTTACTTTTTATTCTGTACGGAATATGTGGCTGCCTGTGCTTAATGACCAGTTTGAGGTTTGCTTAATCATTACGTTACTATTATTTTTGTGTTCCAACTATAGGAGGATCACACTCCTCAGCCTCCCTGGTAAGGTCTATTTGGGGGTACTGGACAGTAGGGTCCACCGGATAGTTGAACCTCGGATTCAGGGGCAGTGACGTATTTTGTCCTGGACGTGGAACTGTGGACCAGCTCTACACTCTCAGCAGGGACGTTTAGGGTGCATAGGAGTTTGTCCAACCAATCCCCATGTGTTTTGCGGACTTGGAGAAGGCATTCGACCGTGTCCCTCGGGGAGTCCTGTGGGGGGATTCTCCGGGAGTATGGCAGTAAGTCTGGCAGGGCTGCCTTTTGTCACCGATTCTGTTCATAACTTTTATGGACAGAATTTCTAGGCGCGGATTGGTGCCGCAACTGCAGTAATGCAGACTCGGCACCGATCTGTTGTTGCCATTTGGCCCAGCTCTTGATTTACTAGTCGATCTTCGTTCCTACCCTCACCTATGGTCAAGAACTTTGGGTAGCGACAGAAAAAACAAGATGGCAGGTACAAGCAGCTGAAATGAGCTTCCTCCGTAGAGTGGCTGGGCTCTCCCTTAGAGATAGGTTAGAAGTTCTGCCATCTGTTCCTCCGCATCGAGAGGAGCCAGACGAGGTGTCTCGGGCGCCTCCCTGGTGAGGTGTTCAGGGCATGTCCCTCTGGTAGGAGGCCCCTGGGAAGACCCAGGTCACACTGGAGAGACAATGTCTCTTGGCTGGCCTGGGAATGGCTTGGGATCCCCCTGGAAGAGTTGGACGAAGTAGCTGGGGAGAGTGACGTCTGGGCTTCACTGCTTAAGCTGCTGCCCCTGCAACCCGACCCCGGATAGGTGAAAGAAGATGGATGGATGGATGGGTTATTTTTACATTTTTTAAAGATTCTTCTGTGCTGCACTGCGAATTCACAGACTAACTTGCGCACACGATGTCAGACCTGAAGTGAGAGTTGAGCGTTTAAAACAGTCGCGTCCAGATTCATAAATGCTGATTCTTGCATGGAAATGGCCGTGTGCACAGTTTTCTTCAGTATATACGGTTCATAAATGAGGGCCACTGCATCTAAACTGCAGTGTAGCGTAACTGTAAATGATTTTATCCAAAGGTTGTTGAAAAAAACAAAAAAACACAACAAAAAACAACACCTCCACTGCCTTCTAGTCTCTACAGGGGGCCCTGTAAACACGCATCAGAACACGTGGCCGCCTTCCGCTGATGGACGTTTGCTGAGGAAGCAAGTCCAGTGTGACCATTACATCTAGGGGCAGGAAATGTTAATGTATAATGGATACATTTCCACATGCCGTTATGACCCATTAGACTGAATAATTAAAAAAAAAAAAATCTGTGCATGTGAGGACTAATAAAAAATACATTAAGCTGCCATTTCTGAATGTAGCTAAAAAGCGAGACTGACAATCTTAATATGTTGACGTGTACTGTTGCTTCGGTGAAATAACTGCAAATTATTTCTTACCTGATTGATTAAAGGTACCTTACTGCATTACTTACTTCCTTATGACTTGCTCTATAAGAAGCATGGCAATGCATGGATACTCTATAAGGTCAGTGTGGTTATCGCCCAGTTTTTCTCCAAGGAGATGGACTGACTGGAAAACTCTAAACTGGATGTTGAAATGCGGATTTTTATGCTCATCAGTTGCTGGGACGTTCGCTGGTCACCCCCTTCTAAAGCAAATTAAGGGCTGTCTACGAAATCCATCCTGTGATGAGGCCTTTAAAATGGCACCACTGTGGCTTTGAGATCTAACTGAAAATATGTGTGTTGTGTTGGAGAATGATGAAGGAAAAAAAAGAAAAGAATATGACGCTTCTCCATGTAGAAGTTTTGTCTTGGAAAGTTTTCAAAGCCTTGCGTCCCTAGAGGGGATGCTGCTATCACAGAGTGATTTTGTACATCTGCTAGCTTGCAGAGGCTTTCTTTGTCTTTTCCCAAATATCTCTCGATGTGGGGAGGGAGCACTGATAATCCCCAAGAGGAGTTAAAGAAATCAAGGAATTTTTATGTATGTAGATGCTTTGTATATTGTCAACTACAAATGTAATAGATGGTGCGCCTGGTAGGCATGAAGCACTAACCATCAAGTTGCAGTAAAACCCTAAAACATCATATTTGACGTAACTATGCAACCAGTCATTTTTCCTCAGAGAGGTGTCAGAATTTCAAGCTAATGGCCCTGACATTAATCTATGCAATATGGATTTATATTTCTTTTTACTTACAGCGATTACACTGTCACTTACTACGCAAAAGCCCCTTTCACACTGGCCCCAAAAACCCATTTAAACCCACAATATTAGCAAGAGTAAGAAGTGTAATCTGCGAGCTAGCTCGCTCTCGCTATTTTGCGCAACTTTTTCTGATGTGCTTCCTATAAGACCACATGCGGTATGGTCTCTAGGAGGAATGGATGCAGCTACAAGCTACACAGAAGGTACCCTTTTTTTTTTGTCAAATAAATACAAAATATCTGTTTGCTGCATGAATAAAAGAACTGGATTTGACCTTTATTTTAATATCTTCAATATAAAGACTTACAGTGATGCTTATGGGTCAAAGATCTGTGGGGATTCAGGTGTGGCTGTGGGTTCCTGTCTAGAGAAAATATACAAATATACAGTACTAGCGACGTTGAACGATATGTGGTAATGTTTAATCAATGTAAACCTATTATTGTGGACACGATTTTAATAGCAGTAAAATCGCAGCGCAGCAGTTAACAAAAGCTAAGCTAGTGAGCCATTCAGTCTCCTGATGAGTGACCTTACAAACTGGATGCTCAAACGGGAAAAATAAAGCTGCTGAATGGCATTCAGATCAACTCTTACCACAAGGTGCTGGTTGGAGTTTAAATAAAGGAAAGGTGTTAAAAGGGTGCACTCAAAGCCCCAGAAGAAAAACTAAACTCATCATATAAGAAACTGGAGTATTAACATATTTGTCTGTATGCTGTATTTATCTGTTCTTCTCTTTGTGCCCTATATCCTCCTCTCCTCCTCCTTTAACCATCCTCCATTCAGCAGGAGGCTTTCACCCCTCCATATGAACCTGGTCCTGCTCAAGGTTTCTTCCTGTTAAAAGCTAGCTTCTCCTTGATACTGTTGTTTGTTTGGGGTGAGAGTCAAACTCTGAGTTTCTGTAAAGCACCTAGAGACAATCTTGAGTGTAACAGGATCATGATATAATTAAAATTGCATTCAATTGAATACATGATGACAAGAAAAAGATAAAACATATAAACACAAATGTCGCTAATGTGGTGTTTCTACCTGCACAGCCCATCGGACAAAGGCATTTCCCTTTAACCTCTGTGGGTTGTAACACAGGTATCATGGCATGGGCTCAACAGAATGAAGGCTAACGCCTTTGTCCACGCAAACAACCCGCTTTAGCTTTAGCAATGTCCCATCTCGTGTGCAACACAACCGAGCAGCTCTTGAGCGGAGGTTGGAGCAAAGTTGTAAATGGTTCCTTAATTAAATGAGCCAAGAGCACGCTGTTGCTCAGATAACTTGTAAATGAGAGGCTTGAGAAAGAAAAAAAATAAAACAAAAAAAAAAACAACACCGGCAGGCCTCATTAACGATGAAGAGAGAAGGGGGTTTGCAATTGATGTTTGGGAGGCTGGCGAGGTTTGGGAGGAGTTGGAGCAAGCGATTGAAGGAAGTGGACAGAGGATAAAGGAGACTCAAAAGACGCAACAGATCAATGGCAAGCCTCTTCCTTGGTGTGAAGAGCACAGATCCACTCTGTTTCATTCCCCAGAACAGCATCCGTCGGACTCCTGGGTGTCTCACATCAAAGGGAGAGGCGGATAAAGCGGTGAGATGAAAGACCAAGATGGTCCGTGGTGGATGTGTGAGTTGCATGCATTAAAAATTACTCGCACATGTGCTGAATGTGCTCTGATGCGCACACACATACACACACAGGATGAGGGAGCTGGCATGGGTCAGCCCATTCAGGATGTTGAGGATGGTGTGAAACTTTAGGATATGAGAAGGATAACATTGAATGGCTGCAAAAATGAGTCTTATTCTGATTCATAAGGGTGGGATGACACACTCGGTTCACAATATGATACACAATACTGGGATCATGAGTATTTTGGAAGAGTAAAAGCAAAAAGATGCTAATTGATCAGACAAAAAATACAATAAAGCTATTCATTTTCGTCCCATCACTCTGTCACCTTCAATAACGTCCACTCGAAAACCTGAGCATAAGATTTATATGTGGTGAGGGCGTTTCAGATGGATTCAGGTTTCTCTCTTCAAATTCCGACATGGTAACTGTCCTATACCTGGTACAGTGCTGTTTTACTTCCTGTAGACTTGCTGGAAACGCTAGTCACTGTTTGGCAGAGGCAGTGTGTGTTGATCATACAAGGTCTATGACACAGTGATACAACTCTAGACAAGATGTCTTATGGCAGTCTTTTAGAATGCTATCCCGTCCCAGGCCTACTAAATCATATTCACGACAAATGCACTTTCCTTATTCTCATCACTGCCAGGCTCTGTCTTTCTGCAAAATGCCTTGATTACAATCCTGGTTGTAACAGTCACTAAAAAAGTTGAAGTTTGCAAATATCTTTTATATCAATGTTGAAGAAAATGAAGGCCATGAACTGCAAAAAAGCCATCTGGAATGTTGTTATTGGTCACAGAGTGACTGTTTCCCCCACTTTGCCAGACCAAGGGGGGCAATTCAAGAAGATCTGACTCAAACTCAAAAGGCTTCTCACAGGTTGGTTCAGTCAAATGAAAAGAGCAGAGCTCCAAACAAATACCTGCCCTTAAATTATCTTAGGAGCCCTTGAATGGAGAGGGGAATAGAGCCCAGACAAATTTCAGCGCAGTCATGAGACGTTGCATCTCGTTGCTGCGCTGAGATTTGCTGCCGCTGCGTCCAGGACTTGGGTGGGCGTGACTCATGCCACAGTTCTCGCCGATGACCCCCTCCTCCTCCTCCCTGCTCATTTTTTCCTTTTCTTTCTTGAATCTTTAACCTTCACTTTGTTCCCACCATGGTGTTTACTGGAGGTTTGGCAATTGAACACAGAAGGCTTCAGCCGTTACGTAACGAGCCTGTTTGCTGGGGGCTGCTGAGAAGACGCTCTCAACGCCGCAAAAGCGGGGCCATCCGGCGCTTAACAGCAGAGAAAGTATGAACAAAACACATATGCTTGAGCCCTCAAACAAACACAAGCTGCATGAAGACGGAAAACCAACGCTGGTTAAGAGCTCCGTCTGCATTTTAACTGAAGGATTTATTTAGAAACCCATATGCAATTGCTGAAGGCCCAAAAACTGTCCGCGAGAAAAGAGATCCCGTGGTTTAGCCCAAAAAGTTTCAGAACACAAGATAGACATAATGATCGAGAAGTTTGGGAGCACCTTTTCGCTCCCATGGTTGTTGACGCAAATCCTACGTTCGGCTCCACTAGCTTGTTTTAGCAGATTTCCCACTGCTAAAACAAGCTAGCGGAGCCACTAGCTTGTTTTAGCGGTGGGAAATCTGCTTCCTGTTATTGAGTTGGATTTTTGAATTTGAATTTGGATTGAGTTGGAGTCCCTTCTTGTTGTGGCACTGTACTAAAGTAGCTACAAAGCATTTTTATTTAGCACAGTTTCTGGTTATTTCTCGTGAGTACCCTAACTCGGCTGTGTACTTAACGGCAGCTCGCTGGTGTATCTAACAAGTTTAATTGGCAAACAAAGTTTATTGAAGAAAAAAAAAGACTCGTGGGATCTAAGTTCTCAGAGACTTCGAACTTGTACGACCCCCCCTCTACAGGCCCCTTTTTCAGGGGAAAGTGGGACAAAATTTACCCAGGGCCAAATTCTGGGTAAATTGATAAAATCCCTTTGGATTTGGCATATAAGAGGCTATGGGGTCTATTTTTACCTCTTTGCACGGACTGGTTTAGAGCACTCTAGATGAAAAAAACCTCTACCTCCGGGTATGTAAAAAGGTCCTCCCTTGTAAATGTAACCAGGTTTAGTTAAACCCCCGATTTTTGTAGGTTGTAGAAAGAGAGGGGTGTTCAATAATATATTATGTTTTTTTTTTTTTAATTGAAAATGTGATGATTGTAATTGTGATGAGAGAGGGAAACACAGGTATTTTTTCATAGTGTTTTCTGTGAAGTATTTGTTATGCAACTGCTCCTTTGGTTGTGGTGGCAGTGGTTGAGTGTCTTAGCTGAGATACAATCTTTGAGTGTCTCCCTCAGCCCATGCCAGCTATGTGCGGATGTCGCAGAGAGGAGGAAGACAGAACTGCATTGGTGTAGAAAAAGTGGGGGAAAAAAACAGAACAAGTTGGATACCCAGATAAATGATAAGCTGCAAAGCGCTATGACCGTACGTGGGACACTGCAAAGCCAAGATCCTTACTTTTTCCCGGCTGGTAGTAATTGTTAGCATAGTGCTGCACAGAGCTGAAACTTACGATAATAGACATTGTACTGTAAGAAAAAAACACTTGGGACAAACTGAAACAGGTTGTAGTGAAGGATTTTGGTTATTGTCATTGATTTGTTGTTGTACATTTATGATAACCATTTGGTGCAGATTAACACATGATTGACCTAGCATAATGTCGGCCTCATGTTCACGCTGCCAGCCTTACTGAGTGTGTTGTTGTGAACTGATATCAATGTAAATGGGTTACTGTCTAAGTTGCATGACAAGAACAAAGAATTTATTTTGCAATATTTTATAAATTTATGGGCCTCCATTAGTGATTATTTTGAATGGCTGTCTAGGCTGTTATTTTTGTTTTTATTTTAGGTTCTTTCGCTGTGATTCCTGACTTCAGCACATTCATCATCCACCGCCGTTTTTATAGGGCTTTCCATCTCCACATCTCCATAGAAGTATGGAGATGTGGAGAGGTTCTATGGAAGTTCTACCTCCCGTCGATCCTCCATTGAACAGCCTTCTGTGAAAACAGCTGTAGGACTGACTGAACTCTTTGGGATGATTTTTTTTCCCTGCCTGAGATCTCAGGGTGTTTTTTTTTTTTTTTTTTCATTCTTTGGGTCCGAATTAGTCACTTTTATTTGTTGATGTAATTTGACATTATGGTCTAACACATTTTTTACTCCAGCCATCAACCGATGTTGGTGCATTATTTGGGGTAGTTATTGACCATAGATCCTTGTGGTCTCCTCATAGGACCTAGAATTGAGATAACCCTCTTTTCTTTGGATCTTTACCCGTCGCCTTAGAGAGGCAACTGTAAATGAGGGTTACCTAAAGACAATCGAAGGTGTCCTTCTCATTATTTTATCTGTATTTTAACAGCACTAGTACTTCCCTTTCGTGCTCATCTTTGATGCTTTGCTCTCTTGGAGTTAGGTGACTTTTTCTTATTCACTCGGGGCAACCTAACCTTCAAACCGAATCAATCTCATGTGATTTCCTCAGCCCACGTCCCCTGGGGTGCTTGAACCTAGGCAGAGTCAATGGACACAGGGCCATTGCATTTTTATGACCGAGAGGGGAGAAGAAAAAAAAAGCTCACAGTGTTTCTTTTTTCCTTTTTTTTCAGAGCCTGTAGAATGCATGTTGTACCCGCAGTGCTGTCAGGCAACCATTTACAAACATGGGGTTGTTCTTTAAAAGGAACAATCCTGGAAAAAATTTTAAAAAATGGGGCAAGAGTTAGGCATCAGAGCAGGGCTGTCGAGGGCCAGGCCTCCAGGGCCACTAACCAGCGGGGATTTCTGACCTATAGGGAAGGCAACACTTTCACCGGGGTTCACATTTGCCTTTTTCTCTGCCTGGGAGGACTGAAAACCCCGGCTGGATTGCAGCCCCTCGAGGCTCCATCCACTCTTTGTGGCATATTTAACAACCAAAGGGATATGCTATGGCTAATGAGAAGAACTGCAAAAATATAGCTCTTCATCTAGAGTAAACATACCATGGAAACATGTGTTTACTAGGATTAATTAACAAAACAAGAAAAATAGGAGTAAACGACAAAATCATTTGATTTTACTCTCCAAACAAAACTTGTTAGCTTTAGTGTGGATCCACTCATCCCTTGACGGAGATTTAATGAGGCTGGAGCCTGAGCTCACTGCCTTTGAACAAGGCAGGTTACGCACCGGACAAGTCTAGTGCCGCTGGGAACCATGTCACAGCCGAGTTTCCGGCATTCCAGTTACAGGGATGGCCTTGCTACAAAAGCTATTCTATCGCTTGTTGCTGTTGTTGTTTAGCCTTTATTAGCACAGCCTGCACTGGAGTTTGCACCTATCCCATTAGAAATGTCAATTACACTGTAACGGCATATATAAGTCGAACAATACGAGGCAGAAGTGCTAACAAATGAACTATTGGAGACGCTTCGCGGGCAGCCATCTTTAAAAGTTGACCTGGGGGTTGTGGGGACCTATTTTCTGAGTGCAATGGAATGCAAACAACCATTCACAGCTCAGATCAATTTAGACAATTTAGCCGCCTCACCTATCGCTAAATGTAATACATGTCTTTGGACTGCGGGAGGCAGTACACAGAGACAACCTCTGCCGACGCAGGGAGAAGACAGATGGAGAAGCACCTGTCCTCAGAGGGTGGAGATTCGAATCCCCAGACCTTTTGACTGTGAGGTCGCAGCGCTAACCGCCGCAGCGGATTTTTAAAGTTCAATCAAGGCCGCGATTGCTCTGATAAATCCCGTGAAAGTCCTCCCCCTCCATTTGCCAGCTCTGGGCATTAGAGGCAGAATGACAGAAATCAGCAAGAAAAACAAAACTGCATTCATCATTCAACAGCCCGCAGCCCAAGGTCTACCAGTGTTGCATCAAAAAAAAAAAAAAAACAACCCATCTGCCTCCTGCAACCAAAAGGTAGTTTTATGCAAAAAAAGAAAGCAATAAAAAAAAACCAACCAAAAATTCAGTCCATTTTTACGCTTTTATTCGGGCTGTTTGATGGCGAACAAAGAGAGAGGATGTCGCTACCAGAGGGAGAAGCTAAACCTAAGTACATTTTGAGTGCCTTCTCTTTGTTTGGTAGAGGATGGGATGAGAATTTCTATCCTCGTCCAGGTCAGGGTTACAAGTTTCATGTCCAGGAGACCCGGAAGCAGTTGCTGCCATGAGCAAGCAGATGCAGACTCGTGCACCTTTAACCCACACTGAAGCGAACAGCACCGATGCTCTGTTGTAACCATTCTGTGTATTTCAAATGCTATTTCGGTGTTTATCAAGGATGGCGAAAAATATGTTAAGTATGACCAGGGTTAGCTACACGTTCTTTAATCTTTTCTGAAAGCACAAAAAGGCTGGGGCTGAGAATAAAAGGAGAGTGTTACAATCTGGCGAGAAGGAACAGCGTGGTGTGATTAGTGGTTCCGCTAAAGCTGAATGCACTATATCAAAGCCTTAAAAAAAAAGCTATTTTGTTCTACAACATTAGCGTCTTGTAGGAGGCTACACAGATACAGGGAGAGGACTCTTGTTTCCGTGCGCTTCCACTTCCTGTGTTAATACCCCCTGTCTTTGAGTCAGTGAAACTGCAACTACTTTGGCGAACGTGACTGAAGCGTCTTCGGTGCGATTTAGGGAGAAAATCAAAGAAGAAATGACTCTTTCCTACGTGCAAGTGGCAAGTGACATTTTTTCTCTTTCGTAAAGTTGTAACAATTCAATTACAGACATGAGAGCAGTCGCGGCGAGATGAAATACTTGGTGCCAGGATTGTGTCGGCTGAGAAGAGGAAAAAAATAAAAATCCAATAAAATCAATAAAGTGACCCTGTTGTGATGAGGTTTCATGGAAAAAAATGGTCCCGCTCAAAATACTGTAGTTGCTAAAGACACAAAGCTTCTTGCATTGAGAATGCGAACAAACCCCAAAATTTTTTCAGTCGCATTCACTTAACTGTTTTGCCGGGGGAATGTAATCACAGGTCATAATATTCGATTTAGTTTTAGGAAACGATTCGAGTGAAGCACGATTTTCATTAAATTAGCCTTTCCCAAGCTGAAATCAGATAACAGAATGTTCAGAATATTTATTGCACAAGATTTTTTTTTTTTTCTCCACAGGTTTTACTGGCTGCTATTTCAATTTCATCGCAGAAAAAAGGCCCAAAAAGCACTGAAATTGGGCATTTTGGGCAATACATATCGGTGGGCAAATCCAGTCCTCGAGGGCTGGCTTCGAGCCGGGTTTTCAACACTTTTTTGAACCTGGGCTCCCACTTCCCTTTCTTTCTGATAGGACACAAATCTCGGCTTGAATCGGTCTTCAAGGATGGATCGGACTGGACAAGCGCACCCTTGGTGATAGCCTCTCTCTTTCTTAGCTTGTCCAAGGCTAATGTACGCAGATGAACTTGAGGAACCAAACAAAGCTGAGCACAGAGCCACACTAAGGAATGATGTAATGGCTCCGTGTTAACGTTGCCATTAAAGGGACAAAACATGAAGCCGCTGCAGGCGCCATATCTGGAGAGGAGATTTATGAGAAAATGACTGATCGGGGAAGCGAGCTGGTGTCAGCCGTAGCACGGGCGCAATCGTAGGGGTGCAGATGGGCGCAATGAGATGACATTTTGCTCTTCATTTCCTTCCACAGCTGTTGCCGCGCCGCCACCAGTAGGCAAAGACAGAAGGGTGGGGGTTGGGGGGGGTGATGCATCAAGAGAGATGGAGGGAAGGGAGGACATGAAATGGGAGTGAGCGATGAACGATGGCCGACCCTGCCCTTCAACTGCCGCTGCTGTGTTCTTGCTTCCTTGCCAATCTCTGCTGTTTTCCCCTCCCCTGTGTCTCGGCGGAGGCGCGAGCCTGGCCGCATTCCGCCGCCGGGCTTGTCCAAGGTGCGCGGAGGAGGCCTTGCTGTTTTTAATGAGATACCCTCTGCAAGATTTCAAACATTCACCTAGCCCTGCGCCTTTAGCGACACCGGCGCAAGGCGGCAGACGACGAGAGGGAAGGATGGGGGATTAGGCGGGAGAGATAAAAACAGATGAACCATGAAATGGCAAAAGTGAGGTGAGGAAGGAGAGGGGCGGTGGAGCTTTTTGAACATCGTGGAAAAGTACACGTCAGGTCAAGTCAAGCTTCCTTCAGGTTGTGAGCAAGTGCGTTAAAATATTGGAAGGTCGTTAAAATATTCTAAAACGCAGGAACAACAGTTATCGGACTCTGAATCTCCGGCTGCACATCCAGGATCGGAGGCTACAAATTGGCACGGAGCAGGTTCAAAAGTACATGATAGCTTGAGGACAAGACATAGCCGTGGTCTGAAATGTTAATCAGTGGATCTTAAAGCTAAACTTCCAACAGGCAGACGGCAAAGAGAATCTCTAACTGGAGTGACTTTTACAGTTCAAATATACGGTAGAGCCCTAGAGGAAGAAGAAAAACTCAAAAATGAGAACATACTGAAAAGGTTACCATGAAACCACTGTCCTGAAAGGCTTTTTTTTAAAAATCCAATCATGATCAAATTGTTGAGTCACGTGAAATAGCACCCATTCTGAAATTCACAACCCTAATCTGGGTTGACTCTGAACCTTAACCCAACACCTGAGGTTGACTCTACCCGTAACCTGATGAAGAACAGTCGCATCAAGTTTGGCTTTGGGGGACTGACTGGGGGCTGATGCCGAAGTTGTCGTGCAACAACAACATGCGAATCACAACCCCGATGTTGACTGAACAAGAGAGCTCATGACATAAATGTCAGAGTGTGAGGCAGAAGGTATGATCTGCGAGCGCCAATCTCAACTTTGAATACAAATGGCTGGTTTGATTTAAACACACACACACACACACACACACACACAGAGAAAGAGAGACGGACAGAGAGAGAAAGAAGTCTCTTTATCACCTTTTTTTAAAAGAGATTTAACTCAAAGATTTTGTCCACGCTGCTTGACTCTTCATTAATGCGGCTGTAATCGACTGATGCCCATTAAAATCTGTCCTCTCCCTACCGGCCTGTGACTGACGGCTGAAGAGGAGAGATGGAAATGGGCCTTAATAATCAGTGCACGGGTGTGTGAGGGGGAAATGAATGTGGAAAAAAACTAGTAACTATCCAAAGAAAACCCCCAAACAACCCAACCAATCATCTAGGGACACCGATGGACTACTATACTATGTAAACTATGCTATGCTAACCATGATTCCATCCAGGCAACTTCGAACTACGATTGTACTGAAGTTGATAGGATTTGATCAAAAGAAAGCCGACCGCCAAAGGACGCCACTAAATATTAGCTTTTTTCTTGGAATTTTATACCACAATTCTTTGTAATTAGGTCTAGCCTGTCTATTTTACTCCCAGCTAAAAAGTGCCGCACTGACATCGGCAGCCATTTTGTGCCTGCATTTCCCTGTAGACTCATTGTTGAGCAAATGAGTCAGGACGGGAGCCATGGCGGCGTTTTGGCAGGCGTGAACAACCAGGATATATGAATAACAAACAAGTGTGTTGGGCCCATTGTGGAGCATTGACAAAGACTTGTCCGGACTGCTTTGGCGGTTCTGGCACAAACCAGTTTTACGGAAAATAAACAAAACAAAGGAAAAAAAAACCTGGAAAAGGAAGCAACAGGGCTGTCCCAGTTTACTGAAGTTGATTAAAGCAACTGAAGAGATTGAAGAAATTCACAAAAAGTCATTTTCTTTACCCAATGGCATACCGCAAGGTTCCAGAACAGAACCACTGTTGTTCGCATTGTTTAGATGCTTTACAGCCAAGCAGTAACATACGGTCGCTAGGAGGTGCATAACTGCACCAATGGGGAATAATTGCACCAATCCCAGTCATTGCAACCCTACTGGACTGGGAGATTGACGTAACATCACCCCATAGGCGCTAGTTTGGCGTAGGCAATCACTGAGTCAGTCTTCCGGACTGGAAACTTGGCAGAGGAAGAGAAAATGAGAGGCACAGGAACATAATTTAAAAAACAGAGCTGCGCTAGTGCTGCAGCACCTGAGACACAAAGAAACTTCCTGACTCAGGGAGAAAAAACTTTATAGAGCCCATAATTTATTTATGTCGCGTTAAGGACTTGTTTGGTTATATCTGTCTCGATGAAGTAAGAAGCAGGCTGTATCACTTAAAAGTATTCCATCTAATTCATCAAAGACTTCAGGAGAGAGACCACCCTCTAGGTAGTTCATTAAAAACACAATTTTCTGCAGGCTTTATTAGGTTTCTACCCCTGGAAAAGGGGAGGAGGGGGGGGG
>BJFM01000304.1:60001-88815 GCA_016586285.1 Arothron firmamentum | reverse complement strand
ATCCTGGCTTGCTCTTAAAAAGTAAATAAATCTGTTAATTCATGACTCTGATTAGAAGTCAGTGATTTTAATCTTGACTTGCACAGAGTTATGTACCAAGAAATGATTTTATTAATGAAGATTTATTTAGATAGATAATATATCTCTTCACGATTCCAGCCTTCAGCCTCACTTTACAAATGGGTCTAAATGTGAAACCATAAATCTTTTCTTTAGAGATGCCACTTATGCATTTTGAGAGTGTTGACAAAAAGCAGAGGTTTACCATTAGCTATAGTTATTGCACAGATTTAATATCTGCTAGTGCTTCTAAATTCTGCTCGTGCAATAATTTACTATTCTGTCATGTTTGATACGCAGAGTCACGTTAAGGTTATTTTTACCATTGGCAGTTTTATTTTAGGACTTTTGATATGAGCAAAAACACAGTGAGTGAGGAGCGCTGCTTAAATAAGATTGTTGTGGTACACAGAAAATGATTTAAGATCCCTCATATGTCTGGTCAAAATGCATCGAAACAACCACGGTGTTGAAGACATTTGCAAATGCACCAATAGTGTTTTGTTTTTTTTGTTGTTTTTTTTTATGTCCCACTGCTCATATTATTATTATCTGTCTCCCAG
The DNA here is from genome assembly GCA_016586285.1 of Arothron firmamentum. Taxonomy (NCBI): domain Eukaryota; kingdom Metazoa; phylum Chordata; class Actinopteri; order Tetraodontiformes; family Tetraodontidae; genus Arothron; species Arothron firmamentum. The sequence continues at coordinate 88,192 of BJFM01000304.1, read as the reverse complement.
AAAAATTGTCATCAAGATTGGAAAGAAGAAAAAACGAAAGCCTGAGTCTTCAGAGGAGGAGTCAGATGATGATCCACCCCCTCGACATTCTTCCAAAGATGTCGATTCTGTAAGTATACATACAGCCTTGTTATCTTCCAAAGTAATGAATTAACATCATTTATTATTTTACATAGTTGAAAAGTATAGACAATGTGAAAATATGGGCTGTACCATGAAAATATGGGCTGTACCTGATTAGATGTCTTGTATGTATTGTCATAAATAACAAAATAGCTTATAACTGTAGTATTCCAGTATCCTGTAATAGTGTAACTGGCACTGAAGCACTCTAAATCACTTGGGGTATATTTCATGGCACAGAATGGATGAAAATATCAATCCTAAACAATGCATCAGTATTTCACTTCTGAGAATTGGAATGCTCTCTACAGTCTGTGACAAAGAAAAAAGTGAAGTGCTGTCCTTGGTCTGACTGTTCCATTACTGCTGTAGGAAGGCTTTTCTGCTTTGGTATGAGACTGGCGGGATTGAATGTGGTTCATGTGGAGGTCATGCAGTGGGTGGTTATCTCAAGTACACATTCATATCTGTGTAAATGATGACATCATCAACACCCCTCTGAAATATTATAACAATAAGGCCTTTGTATGTGAGCTTCTATTTAAGTAAAAGTGTTGCCACAACATTAGACACATGTAAATTTTCACTTTTATGTGAGGTATATTTACATTTGTTCCATTGTGGAATCATTAGCATTTGTAATTAAAATGCATGTTAATTTTTTTTTTCTACACCACAATCTTAAACCTGTGACCCCTGAAAAAGCAGTAGAAGATGTATGGATGGAATACAATCTTTAAAACAATGCAAGAGAAGTCAAGTCATAATTGAATGTAGAATTGCAGTACAAATTGTCACATACATTTTTTGATCGCCTTATGCATTTATTTAGCTTTTTATTTAAGTTTTTTGATCAAAACCTGTTTGTCGAATGACGGTGGAAAAAAACCTACACATGCACTCTTAATTTAGCATTAATATTGCAAATGTTTCATTAGTGTTGATCCAGGGGGAGCCAAAATGCCATTTAGACACACATGTTTTACGATTTTTAAGGGGCTCCCTGATTAACTTGTTCCATCTACACAGTTAATCAGAATCTCCTCCAAGCTGATGAGGCTCAGTGACTGTTGGTATGACTGTTGGTTGATTGGATGGTGTGTGTCTGCATTGCCCTTAAGATTACCATGTACAAATGAAGGGCTCTAATTGACCAAGTCTCCTCTGCTTCATTCCCTCTTGTAATTTTTTCATCCACACCAAACGATTGCTCATGATTTAATTACTCTCATTAAATAACGCCTGTGGCTTTAATTAAGGCAGTCTGTTGATGACTCATTTAGGTTGATCTAGTGAAAGAATCAGTATAGCAACCTCAGGGTTGTCATGGCATAAGGCAGGTTTAAATTTCCAGCTCCTGGTCAGCTTGGGCTTTGGGATGTCAGGCTGTTTCTCCATGGGGATGTTACACTGATCACCTAATTAACTTTGTCACAGTGGCATTTATTCCTAATTAAAGACTTATTAGTGTTAGAATGGGTCTGCATACATTGGATAAGGACAAAATGTTAGGAAAGGTTAGAGAAGAAGAGGATTTTATAGCACACTTACTTTAATCCTTATTTCTCAACCACAACCATTTTGCAGAAACTCCAATAAAGTCCCCCTCATTTATTTGTCAAATAAAATGTTTTTTTTTCATATGTGAGCTGAATATTTTTTTAAATATGCATTGTCCATCTTGTTTTCCCAGAAAAGACGATCTAATCGCCAGGTGAAGAGGAAGAAATACGCTGAAGAATTGGAGGCCAGGCTGTCAGATGATGAAGTCAAGGTTATTGTCAAAGCAAAGAAAACCAACACAGCATCCAAGGAGTCAGGTCATCAACTGTTTGTTGTGAGTATTTCTCACAGAGTATTTCTTCCAACATTGACATAGAAGGGTTACAAAAACTCATTTAGTTACAAATAATTATTTAAATGAGTAATCATTACCAAGTGGAACATTTCTTTAGGCTGCCAGATAAAATGAACATTTTGTACAAGAAGAATCAAATTACAAAAATATGCTTTTTCAGAGTCCATTTGCAAAATAATAGATGCAATATCTAAAAACTGCAAATGCCTTGAGGTTCTCCAGGCTCGAGGCGTTCTTTCTCCACAGCTATTTTAAAATGAGAAAACATCAAATTTGTTTTTGCAGGTTTTTTGTCTGTGCTTTCATTTGGTCAAATCAGGTTGCACAGATTTCAACCAAAGTAGCTACCTCCACTACTTTTCTTGTTAGCTTTTTTAAATAATCAAATTAACTTTCTGCCAAATTTTTTATTATTATTATTATTATTATTTTTTTATACAGTATTACTTAAATACATATGCATTTCTAGGAAAACCCAACTGAAGAAGATGCTGCCGTTGTTGACAAAATCATGTCATCTCGTATTGTCAAGCAGGAGGTAATCATGATCAAAATGACTGTAATGTAAGCCGATATAGCTAGGAGGGTAAAGTTTTAAGTTAATTGTGTCCTGTATTACAGGTGTCTCCAGGAGTGCTGATTGAAATAGAGGAGTTCTTTGTAAAGTACAAAAACTAGTAAGTACAACTACAGAAAGAAACTAGACAATTCCACTGAAATTGTGACTGTGTGCCTCCACTCTGGCTGCCCTTCATGCCCATCCACCAGTCCCCTCATGAGCTGAGCAGACCTGTGTCTGACCCACAAACTGCTGTTGGAATCGACAGAACCCACCCTTTTTCAAACATTAATTTAAACCACTTAACATTGACCAATGTTATTGTGGGTGGTTGTTTGAACCGGAAGACTTCAAAATATATGTGAAATTTCACGTAATGTGAAATTTCACACACATATATATTTTCACACACATATATTTTGAAGTCTTCCGATGAAGGAGAAACGATGAGTTAAATAAACCATACATAACCCCATCAACACACGTATATGTTCAGCAGCCCCTCCCCTCCCACACACACAGAACCCAGTGACATCATACAGAAACTGCCAGTGTGTGTTTGTGGGGTTTTTCTGGGATTTTTCAGACACCGTAATAGCTCTTTAGTTGAAGGCACGTCCATCTGAACAAGCCATAAGTGTGGGTGTATGTTTTGTTAGTGTGCGACCTACGGGCCCAAGTTTTAGAGGTTTTGTGTTTTGGGGACCTTTTTCAGTTTTTGCAGATTTCTCGGGGCCCTTGCGACCAAGGGCCTTGAAACTTCACACCGACAACCCCCCTCATCAAGACGCACGTTGTGATGTATGTGTCCGTCTGCCCTATGGGCACGAACTTATTCCCATTTTTGTGTTTGGGCTGCTAGGATAGCAGCCTGTGTGCCTAGGAGGCACATGGAAAAAAAAAACACTTCCTGTTAAGTGTGAGAATAACAGCTTCATTCCCTACTCAGTCCCTCTTCACGCCCTCTTCACTTCCTCTTCCCTTTCCCTCCATGCCCTCGTCACTCCCTCTTCACGCTCTTTTCACACCCTCTTTGCTCCCTCGTCACTCCCTCGTCACTCCCTCGTCACTCCCTCGTCACTCCCTCTTCACTCCTCCATCACTCCCTCTGAACTCCCTCTTCATGCCCTCTTCACGCTCTCATCACTCCCTTTTCACTCCCTTTTCACTCCCCCCTCACTCCCCCTGACTTACTCTTCACTCCCTCTTCACTGCTCCATCACTCCCTCTGAACTCCCTCTTCATGCCCTCTTCACGCTCTCACCACTCCCTTTTCACTCCATCGTCACTCCCTCTTTACTCCCTCGTCACTCCCTCTTTACTCCCTCTTCACGCCCTCTTCACTCCCTTGTCACTCCCTCTTTACTCCCTTTTCACTCCCTCTTCACTCCCTCTTCACTCCCTCTTCACTCCCTCTTCACGCCCTCTTCACTCCCTGGTCACTCCCTGGTCACTCCCACTTCACTCCCTCCTCACACCCTCTTCACTCCCTGGTCACTCCTTCACTCCCTCGTCACTCCCTCTTCACGCCCTCCTCACACCCTCTTCACTCCCTGGTCACTCCCTCTCACTCCTTCATCACTCCCTCATCACTCCCTCTTCACTCCCTCTTCACGCCCTCATCACTCCCTCGTCACTCCCTCTTTACACCCTCTTCACTCCCTCTTCATAAGCTCTTCACTCGCTCTTCACGCCCTCTTCACTCCCTTTTCACTCCCTGGTCACTCCCTCTCCACTCCCTCCTTACACCTTCTTCACTCCTCACTCTTTCATCACTCCCTCTTCACTCCCTGGTCACTCACTCTTCACTCCCTCTTCATGCCCTCTTCACTCCCCTTTCACTCACTCCTCACTCCCTCTTCACGCCCTCATCACTCCCTCTTCAGTCCCTCTTCAGTCCCTGGCCACTCCCTGGTCACTCCCTCTTCACTCCCCTCTCACTCTTCTCTCACTTCCTCCTCACTCACTCCTCACGTCCTCTTCACGCCCTCGTCCTCTTCGCTCCCACCCACATCCCACGGACAAAGCCGGACCTTTCAGTGTATGTTTTATTCATGTGTGACCTGCAAGGCCCGAGTTTTAGTTATTTTGTCTTTTGGGTGTCAACGTGTGAGAATTGGAGATTTTTTAGTTTTGGGGGGATTTTTTGGGACCCATTTGGCCGAGGGCTTCGAAACTTCAGACATATGACAGTCTTGTCGGAACGTACGTTTTGGGGTTTGGGTCGGACGTGCGTGCCTGTAGGGCGTGCACTTATTACCCTTTTTGTTTCTGGGCTACTACAATAGTAACTCGGGTAGGCACACAGAATCAGGGTTCTCGCAAATAAGAATCAAGCCTGATTGATACAACTCTGATTGACTGAAATGGTTAGCTTTGACTTAGTCTGCCTTCGCACAGTATTCTTGAGTCACATGATTTCTTGTGTGCCGTACTCACATTCAAACTGTACGTAATCAACTTTATGCTGCTTTACCAGTGAATAATATCTGTTCTATTAACCTCATGTCTACTCTCCCATTTATTTATTTATCTATTTTCCAGCAGCAAAAATAGTAGATGGTTGTTGTAATTACATTGGAGGACACTGTTGTAATACGCACATATTGACTGTATATGAAGTCGCATGCAAACTGTTATATAAAGCACTCTGCTAATAAATTACATACAAAAAGCAATGCAGTACAATTAAAATTACACAGTCCATCTTTAGGAGAATCTGTGAGAAGTTTAAAGAGTCGTGCCTATCTATGCCTCTGGTTTAAAAAATAAATAAATCCCACCTTTAAACTGAGAGTCAGAATTGATTATAACATTGGAGAAGCTTGCTTGGAATGTGCTCTGTCGTACAGATCTCTACAAGCCTTGTGTTGTCCTTTAAGCAGACTACTGCTGTTTTCTTAATTCCTTCCCTCCTACACTTTCGTGCATTTACATTTCGTAAATCCAAAGATGTGCTCACAAATGGTCCAGCCCATTTTTAATTGTGATTTGATCTCAACATGCATTGAAGGACATATTTGGTCTGCTGACATTTTGTAAAACATCTGATCACCTGTGATTATAATGATGAAAAACTTAAGTTGAGGTCAAAACGTGCTTTTGCATCTACATGGTATTTATTGAAGAAACATAACAGGTGAATCAGTTACCTTTTAATGCATGCACTTAGTGCCGACACTTTGAAGTGGGCCAATTGGTATTTTAAGCATTTTTCTTATCCAGGTTTCTCATTTTGTTCTTTGTGTGTCAGCTCATACCTCCACTGTGAGTGGGCCACGGAGCAACAGCTGGAGAAGGACAAGAGGATTCAGCAGAAGATCAAACGTTTCAAGATGAAACAAGCACAGAGAGCTCTCCTCTTTGCAGATGTAAGATGATTCGGTTGTCAGTCAACATTCTTTATTGGCATATTTAGAGAACAGTTAATCATTTTGTATGAGCAGGTGAGAATTTTCATGATCTGTTGTATTTGAGGAGCCACCTGTGGACATGCAAACACATTGATATTTTTTGTGAGTCCTTGATTTAGTCTTTGTGTGTTGCCTGTGTGGGCAGGCGCATCTGTGCGCATAGATTTGAATGATTTTTACTTACTCGGTCTTTAATGTGGTGCTGCTGATCTCTGTTTCCAGATGGTGAGTGGGTACTTAGGTTCAATCACTCAGTGTCTTTTGAATTCATTCCTCTTGTCATTCCTATCGTCTTTCAGATGGAAGAAGAGCCCTTTAATCCTGACTATGTAGACGTAGACAGAGTGCTGGAGGTGTCATATTGTGAGGACAAAGACACAGGAGAGGTAAAATGAATCCTTTTTCATTTGTTAATCATATCACAGCAGGATCTGTGTATATTTAATTTTCCTCTTGTGTGCTGGAACCGTTTTTGCTTTCATTTTTTTTCATTTGTGGGTGCTGTGAGTGTATTTTCTGCATACTAGTGATGTCTTTGTATCTCTGAAGTGCCCAAGGCCATCCTAATAGGCTTGCTAGCAGCTTTTGTTAATATTATAAAAACAGAGTTTGACCTTGCTCTCGTCTTTTACAGTGACAATTCTCCTCTTCTTGTTGCAGGAGGTGGTCTATTACCTGGTGAAGTGGTGTTCCTTGCCATACGAGGACAGCACCTGGGAGCTAAAAGATGATGTTGATCTAAATAAAATTGAAGAGTTTGAGCAGCTGCAGGCAGTTAAGCCCGACTCACGCAGAATGGTAAGTTACACATTTAGATTTTCCTCTGTTGCTCTGTAATTTTATGTATGTCTTTGTTCTGTCTCCCTTATGCAGTGAGGAGAGGTGTGAACCAGAGTTCTAAATACTAACACATGACTTTTTTATGTATATCTTTTGATATGAGTACATAAAGAATACATTGGCAGTGATACTAAAGGAAAATGTGTTTTTCAGGTGCATTTTTAACCAGACAACTCTTATGTCTAAAAAACTGGTAATGAACCAAAATACACCTGTCATACACACACAGATTTTAAACAAATCACATAATTGGCAGTAACAATATTAAATTAAGTTATTTACAACATAAACCAGGAAAAGTCAAACAAAAGTGACATTCATAGAAGTGATCCTAAGATGAACTGTATTTCTTAAAAAAAATATTTTTTTAACCCTTCTGCTTCTTTCACTTTCAGTCAAAAAATAGTTGTAACAAATAACTAACTCCCAGTCTGTTCTCCTTCCAAGTCTATCGCAATAGTGTACTACTGTGATTTGATGGCAGTCATTCCAGACATTTTTGAGATGTACTCTCAGACTTAACAGCATTAATTTCTGTAATTACTGAATATTCTGATTGTGATCAGATAGGAAATATTGAATTACCCAGAAATGTTTACATCTCTCACTAAAATCAAAATGTGTTAATTAGGAGCGGCCCTCTGCCAATCTGTGGAAGAAAATGGAACACTCAAGGGACTACAGGAATGGCAACACCCTCAGGGACTACCAGTTAGAAGGTGTCAACTGGCTTCTCTTTAACTGGTACAACAGGTCAGTTCTAGATCATGAGTTTATGCTTCACCTTGATGTTGTAACAGGTTTGATGATGTGAAAAATATATTAAATTTGCATGGCCAAAATTAATATCATTATTTTCTTGCCTTTCCAATGTCTACACAGTTAGGCTTTGTAAAACCCATAGATGGATTATAAACATTTAATTAATCAGAACTATATTTCAAAAAACAATGACTATGAATATGTTTTTCTGCGTATATTCCTAATTTTTATTTTAGAGAGTCAGATTTACTGTGAAGTGGAGACTCCTGCAAAAATATGTATTGAGGCTTGATCCCAGATAACTTGTGTACTCTGCAACCTGTGTACACTGTGTCATTAAACTTATATTAACTCTGGGAATTGTATTCATATTTGAGCATGCAGAATTTGTGTACTGTAAACCCACACAGAGATTTTCTTGAAAACTACTGTGGAGAGCTGCTTAAGAGGCCAGTGGGAATATCTGCACATTACAATTAGTATCAAGACATAATACCACCACCCACTGGACAGCTGAATAAGTGGTTTGCCAGAGTACAGCACACAACAGTACAGCACACAAAAAACAGAAGTAGCTGTGTCCACTGTAATGTTGGATTTCGTCTCCTTGTTCTTTTGTAATTACTGATAATATAATTTTCTTCTCTTTTGCTCAGATTAATTATACAGTGGATATTCACAATCATAGATATTGCATGCTGTGCAATACAGACATTCCTTGCTTTTTTCCTCCACACATGGGCTATTGAGTCTAAAAACTGCATAATTTGTTATAATTTTTTTTGCACTATTTTCTTTTATAACCCTAGACGAAACTGCATCCTCGCAGATGAGATGGGCCTGGGAAAAACCATCCAGTCAATTACATTCCTAGAAGAAATTTATCGTGTGGGCATTAAAGGACCATTCCTCATTATTGCCCCACTTTCCACCATTGCCAACTGGGAGCGGGAATTTCGTACTTGGACCTATCTCAACGCCATTGTTTACCATGGAAGCATGGTCAGCAGGCAGATGCTTCAACAGTATGAGATGTATTTCAGGGATGCACAGGTAAATATTGCAGTGGTTGTTATTTGTTAGGGAAAAGTTATTTTATTGTACAAGTTAAGAAATACATTTATATTCATTCATTTATATTCTTCTGTAAGTGTAAGTTCCAGATCAGATATTGCTACAAGACATACAACCTTGCTATAAGTTAACGCAGAATTTTATTTGTTAGTTATTGTTTTTTAATGGAAATAATTCCTCATTTTAGCCAGTGATTTTTGCCTCCATCATTTAACTGTAATGAGCATGAAATCAAAGTCAACTTTATTTGTCAAATATGTGCACATGCTCGACATACAGTATAAATGAAATATCAGTCCTCTCAGACCCACGGTGCAGCAAAGTAATAAATAAATAAAACAACTATAACTAAACTAAATTAAAAAAAAAAACTACTTTAAAACTACAATATAAAGAGTATAAACACTTATCAGGTATATGAACAGTATAACCAGTCAGAGTATATGACACAATAATGCAAATGAGCAGGGGTAGAATGAAGTGTGCAGTCCTAAAATTGGCGCGTGTATGTGCAGAGACTGTGGCCCAGAGTCAGTGGTGGAGGGCAGGGGCGGGGCGGGGGGAGTGGGGGCAGAGCAGAGAGGGAGTTGGGCATCCTGACTGCCTCTTGGAAAAAAAACTGTCTTTGACCCTGCTGGTTTTGGCCTGGAGACTCTGCAGTCTCCTCCCTGATGGCAGCAGGCTGAAGAGACTGTGAGATGGGTGGGTGGGGTCACTTGCAATCCTGGTGGCTTTGCTGGTGATGCGGGTGTGGTAAATGTCCAAAAGGGAGTGAACAGAGACAGCATTAATCTTCTCAGCTGCTCTCACAGTGCACTGCAGGGTCTTGTGGCAGGAAATAATGCTGGCGTCATACCACATGGGTGATGCGGCTGGTCAGGATGCCCTCAATGGTTCCTCTGTAAAAAGAGTACGTAATGGGGCTCAGGGCTTTTGCTCGTCTTCGTTTCCGCAGAAAGTAGAGTCGCTTTTGAGCTTTTTTGCCCAGAGATGTGGTGTTGATGTTCCAGGACAGACCTTGGGAGATGTGTACAGCCAGGAACTTGGCGCTGCTAACCCGCTCCACTGTTGATGGTTAGCGGAGGATGCTGGTCATGCGCTCTCCTGAAGTCCACCATGATCTCCTTCCTCTTCTTAGCATGCAGGTGTCCTTCAAAAGCTTCAGTGTATCCTAAAGCCAATGATGCTGCATCGATTGAAAGAGGATGTTAAAAAGAAGTTGGCTCCCAAAGAGGAAACAATCATTGAGGTTGTCCTTGCACCACGTTGCTAGGTGGCTCACCTCACTCCTGTAGATTGTTTCGCTGTTGTTGTTGATGAGACCCACCACAGTCGTGTCGTCTGCAAACTTGATGAAGAGGTTTGAGCTGGATGTAGGTGTGCAGTCATTGGTCAGCAGAGTGAAGAGGCGGGGGCTCAGCACACATCCTTGGGGGGCCCCTGTGTTCAGCGTGATGGTGCTGGAGGTGTTACTGCCCACCCGAACTGCCTGTGGTCTCCACATCAGAAAGTCTAACAGCCAGTTACACAGGGAGGTGTTGAGTCCCAGCTGGACTAGTTTGAGGATGAGCTGCTGGGGGATGATTGTGTTGAATGCTGAGCTAAAGTCGATGAACAGCATTCTGACGAATGATGAATGCACAACTACTCCACCTTCTGTGTTACTCCGCACTGAGCTGTTGGGTACTTTGTGTGCCTTGGGTAGATACAGTAGAGGCTTCCTGTGTTTGGCAGGCTAGTGATATGTCACAACAGGCCACTAGAAGTTCTTAGTGTTCAGACAAAATGTTGGAGGAATTAAAGAGTGTGAGCAAAAGCAGAACACAGCAGATCTGCCACCAGTCTGTTTCCCAGGCAGCCTGTGATGTCATAGCAGCCTCTGAGGGGAACTCGCTGTCACTGCTGCTCAGGCATATCAAATAGACAGACTCTATGGCAGGCTGCTGGCTGGGCTGGCTGTGGGAGGAGGGGACTGGATAACTGAGTGTCTCTTGAGGATGGTTGTCAAGGCAATACAAATGAAGAGGCGGGCTAAAGGAAAGCTTCCCCAGACAAACAAACAAAAATGCATAACAACCCACTGGTGGGTTAGTATAACTACTAGTTATACTCTGTCTGGTCTGTCAGCTGAGAAATCTGATTTGTCTGTCAATCCAAATCCAGACATTTTTGCATTTAAATCATTCTTGAATTTAAATATTTCTTTTATTCCCCAATTTAATTTTTACCCTTTTTCTATTATTTGTAAAATATGATTTCTAAGCAAATCAGTAAGGTTTTTACAGAAAATTACCATTTATCAAATGTGTTTGTTTTTTTTTCCCCAAAGGGTCGTGTGTTGCGAAGTGCTTACAGATTTCAGGCTGTTATCACCACGTTTGAGATGATTCTGGGGGGCTGTCCTGAACTTAACGCCATAGATTGGCGCTGCGTTGTCATTGATGAAGCCCACCGGCTCAAGAACAAGAACTGCAAGCTTCTAGAAGGCTTCAAACTCATGAACCTGGTATGTATCATATCCCATTAAGACGAAGTTAAAGATGCACAATTTGCCTCTTTAAATTATTATTAATCTGATTTACGGTAAAATAAAATTTAGGATGTTGTTCACCCCAATATGCTGTATAATAAACTATTATTGTACACCATAGGAAACTTTGAATTTTCATTCTTCCCTTTAGGAGCACAAGGTCCTGCTGACAGGTACTCCTCTACAGAACACAGTGGAGGAGCTCTTCAGCTTGCTGCATTTTCTTGAGCCGGCACGTTTTCCCTCAGAAAACACTTTCATGCAGGAGTTTGGAGACCTTAAGACTGAGGAGCAGGTGAGTTTACAGTTACACCATTTGTATGCACCAGGTTTCACCCAATAAGGCAGACAGCAATTTTCTTTAGCATGTAGTTGTCAGCAGATCTAGAAAGAAAACAATTGTGCAGGATTTTTTTTTGAAAAGGTGGTAAGCTTCTCCTGTCATTTAATCAAATCTAGCTTTAAGAGAAGGGGGTTTGGCTAAGAGTTTATAAAGTTGTTTGAAATCATATGTTTCCAGTACAAACTCAAAATGTAAATCCACAGAATAAAGCATGAAGTGTGATCTGATTCTTCTTATTTTGGCCCTCAGGTTCAAAAGCTTCAGGGTATCCTGAAGCCAATGATGCTGCGTCGATTGAAAGAGGATGTTGAAAAGAAGTTGGCTCCCAAAGAGGAAACAATCATTGAGGTTGAGCTCACTAACATTCAAAAGAAATACTACCGTGCCATCTTAGAGAAGAACTTTTCTTTTTTGGCCAAAGGAGCTGGCCAGGCAAATATGCCAAACCTGGTCAACACCATGATGGAGTTAAGAAAATGCTGCAACCACCCCTACCTCATCAAAGGTATCACCATCCCATCAGAGGCTGTTTAAGTGACAACATTTTAGAAGTGGGGAGGAACAGCCTTGCTGACTGTGTCTATGTCTTTGCTATGTCAGGAGCAGAAGAGAAAATTCTCGAGGACTTTAGAGAAGTGTACAGTCCAGCTGCTGTTGACTTTCACCTGCAGGCTATGGTACAGTCTGCTGGAAAGCTGGTCCTTATTGATAAGCTGCTACCTAAAATGAAGGCTGGGGGTCACAAAGTTCTCATCTTCTCCCAAATGGTGCGCTGCCTGGACATCTTAGAAGACTACCTCATTCAGAGAAGGTAACGGTCAGAAATAGTTATTTTAATAAACAGACATCTTTGTAGAAAGGCCAAAAAAAATAAGAATTAGAATGCACTTAAATCATTTGAATACGCTGCAATGAATTTGAAAAAGTCTATATGGGTTTTCTCTGGATTGAAGGATGGTTTTTATCTTATTTGTTGTTGATTTTTTTTTTTACTATTGGTAAGGTCGAGCAGTTATCTCATGAAATAGAGCACATATGTTTACATCTGCAACTCATTTTTCACACTAGTTACTGTGGTTCTCTTTCCATTTCCCCACACCAGCTAAAGCAAACCAGAAAGTATTGTAATCATGTGAGACAGTACAGGGCACAGACCTACTAGAGGGTTCAGCAGCAGGTTACAGATGCCCCAAGGCATCTGCCACATTAAACAAGCAAGAGGTTTTGTTAGGCTTGGAAGTGGATTACCCTATAAGAGGACAGGGGTCATGTAGTCGGAGGGGATCGGAAGGAACATAAGTATAACCAATGCTTACAGCTTTTAATTGTGTAATTTTTAGGTGTATTAGAAAAGCATTTATGATTTTAATTTTTGTTTCAAGCAAATCTTTTTTTTTTTTTTTTTTTTCTATGTACAGGTACTTGTATGAGCGGATAGATGGACGTGTGCGTGGAAACCTACGCCAGGCAGCCATAGACCGTTTCAGCAAACCCGACTCGGAGCGATTTGTTTTCCTTCTGTGTACCAGAGCTGGTGGTCTGGGCATCAACCTTACAGCAGCAGACACATGCATCATCTTTGACTCTGACTGGAACCCACAAAACGACCTGCAGGTAAACACACAGCCAGACACAAAATTCTTTAAGGTCAAGATCTATAGATGTTCTGCAAACGCTCTTTTAACATTACAGTATAGTGGCCTCTAATCATTTCTTTTATTTCCACTCATCACAGGCCCAGGCTCGCTGCCATCGGATTGGCCAGAACAAAGCAGTGAAGGTGTACCGTCTGATCACTAGGAACTCATACGAGCGAGAAATGTTTGATCGTGCAAGCCTCAAGCTTGGCCTGGACAAAGCTGTGTTGCAGAGCATGAGTGGTCGAGATAACAGCCTGGGAGGAGGCACAGGGGGTGGGGTGAGTTTACCAAGTGTCTAATTAAAATTGTTAATTAAATATTTAAGCCATCAATCTCACACATTATTTTTTCAGTTCAGGTATCTCCTGAAATTATTACATGATTAAATTATTCTACAGTCATTACTCAGATATTTTAAAATTTACAAATGAAATTAATCTTAAATTTAATTATGTGAAATACTGCGCTCATCTTTGTCGGATAATGAGTCCAAAAGAAAATTAAATAGTCTTTTGTGCTGTGTGTACCAAGAAGTAGAAAAATAAGTCATTACCAATATAATTAAATTGTAAGAGATCCAACTAAAAACTGCCACTCAAAGAAAAATAAACTGCTTACAGCTCTCAATACTGGGAGCTCATTGCTCTGTATTTTTACCTGAAGTATCACTGAACCTGCTTGTTTAATCTCACTGGGAGGAAGTGCATCAGAATTATGTGCTGTATGTAGGCGGTTGTACAATATATCTGCCATTGCCATCCTCTAAAATTCATCTGAGGTGGTTGGGCCATGGAGAGCTCCCACATCTGACAGAATGCATTTGCATATTAAACATCCACTATTAAATACAGGAGCTGGGATATTTTGTTTTTGATGAAATGACATGTGTTTTGTAGAGCTTTGGGTTACTGATCCACATCTGTTTTCCTTTTTTTCTTGCATCTCAGGCAGCGCAGCAGCAGTTATCTAAGAAGGAGATTGAGGATCTGTTGAAGCGTGGTGCATATGGGGCAATCATGGATGAGGAAGACGAAGGGGCAAAATTCTGCGAAGAAGATATTGACCAAATCCTCCAACGGAGGACAAAGACCATCACTATTGAGTCTGAGGGACGAGGATCCACGTTTGCAAAGGTGGAATTAAAAAGATATAAACAACTCCTTGAGCACAATTGACACAGCTCCCAGTCTGCTTTTTTTTGTTTGTTTGTTTGTTGTTTTTTTTTGTTTCAAAGTAGTTAGCACACCTGATTGGGGAAAAATATTATTCGATTTTGAAATGATTTCGATGCCCATTTTCAGGCTAGTTTTGTAGCTTCTGGAAACCGAACAGACATCTCTTTGGATGACCCAAACTTCTGGGACAAGTGGGCCAAAAAGGCTGATATTGACATGGAAATAGTCAACGGCAGAGTACGTTCTTTTCAACATTGTTCATATTTATATTCTCATTGTCTTTTTTGCAAATTTGTTGAGATGTCAATTTTTTTTATTTGCCTTCCACAGAACAGCCTGGTGATTGACACCCCTCGTGTCAGAAAGCAGACAAGGCCATTCAGTGCCACCAAGGATGAGCTGGCAGAACTTTCAGAGGGCGAAAGTGATGGAGATGAGACAAAACCTAAGTTCAGACGAAATAATGACCGCCTCAACAGCTATGGACGCACTGAGTGCTTTAGAGTGGAGAAGAACCTGCTAGTTTATGGGTGAGATGAGATAGTCTAAATGCATTGATAGTTAAAAGATAGTTTAAGAATTTTCGAAGTGTTCAACTTGGAAACAGCTTGATTTGAGATGGAATACAAACATCCCTGTTTATCTTAAATTCTATTTCTCTTTAGAACCATTTAATATAATCTCAAGTCTTGAAATAATCATGACTCAGCTAGAATTGATTAATTTATTTTGTTGTTAATTCCCATCAGGTGGGGACGTTGGAAGGATATTCTGGCGCATGGGCGTTTTAAGAAGCAGCTGACAGAGTGGGACGTGGAATCCATCTGCAGGGCCCTGTTGTCATACTGCCTGGTCCATTACCGTGGGGATGACAAAATCAAAAGTTTCATGTGGGACCTGATCGCGCCCACTGAGGATGGCCGCACCAAGGAGCTTCAGAATCACTTAGGTAAGTGTCACATCCTCCAGGTTTCACTTAACTGAAATTTGGGATAGGTATTAACACATAGAGGCTTACTTTACATTCCTAAAATGTCACCTTTGTTCCCCAGGTCTTTCAGCCCCTGTTCCACGTGGCAGAAAAGGCAAGAAAGTGAAGACTCAGTCGAGTTCTTTTGACATTCACAAAGCAGAGTGGCTTAGAAAGCACAACCCAGAGCACATCCTTCAGGATGATGGCTACAAGAAACACCTCAAACACCACTGTAACAAGTAAGTATTTCCTTAACCTACGTCGAAATATAGTAAATATAAAGGTTACCTTATGCCAAGTAAACCAAATTTGTAACCAAGCATTATTAATGTTTAAATACAGTAGCTGATAATTAAACTATTCCCAAGAAATGAAAGATGCAGTTACAAAAGCTAATGTTTTAGTGCTTACATGGTTACAGTTAACATGCTGACAGATTATCGCTGTAGTGTATTTATTCCATGCGAAGAACATTGTCCTCTTATATCGTGTTTATCCTGACATTTAGTCATCTTCCACCTACAGTAAACTCTCTTGTATTTGACATTCACTGATTGGCCTTAGTCTTAAGCTAGGTAATGGCCCTGTGTCAACTTCACAGACACTGGCAGAAGATGCTGTGAAAATAGGCTGCTGAGATATCATATAATCATATAGAGTGCTGCCTTTTTATGAGGGCAGGGGGAGTCTGTTGGGCCTATTGGTTGTATTTGGCTGTGGAGGCAGACCGCTTAAGCTTCCATAGAAAGTTCTCAATTGTTTCCTGGTCTAGTTGTGCTGAGTCCAGAATAGTCTGTGTGAGGAAGGACAAATGAGGACACAGAGGCAGCAGTGGATGCTGATTACTGCAATTTTGGTCCAAGGAATGTGACTTCTGGGGTTGGATATTGGGCCTTACAGAAATTTAAAAACCCATGTGTGCGAGTGCACACACACACACACACACACACACACACACACACACACACACACACACACACACACAAACACACACACACACACACACACAATATCTGGGTCTATGACAGATACTTTGACCCAGACTGACAGGTTGTGCTGACGGGCAGACTACTGTAGGAAGTGGCTGCTCCAGATGGGTCTAGTTAACCAGGAGGTTTGGAGAAAGGAGCTAGAGGAAGTTCAAAACGTTGGCTTTCCAAAGTCCAAACAGACACTGCAGACATTATCACTCATGCCAAGACAGAACCATGGCTCTTTTTTTTTTTCCATTCTCCTGCCAGCAAACTTAAGGGGGAAATTATTTTTTGTAGCAAAAAAAAACCCAACAGCAACAACAAACCCTGAATTACATTTTCTAAATATTTCAGACAGCATTTTTATTTAAAAAACAACAACAACAAAAAAAAAACAGCATATATGGGATTTGAAAGAAAGAGAACATGAAATTGTGGCTGTATTAACTATTACAAATCCAATGCCAATACAGCTTGTGAAAAAGTAAAACTACGATTAAAAAAAACCACAGCCAATAACAAATGAAATAATAAAAATTAAAATTGTTTTGTGTTCAGGCAAAAAAAAAATAAAAAAAATAAACAGAACAGTTTTTTTACACCATACAAATCTCAAGGCATCCTAGATGTTACAGCCTGGCACACCACACTTCCCACTGCCTGACTGTCGCTCAAAGCCTGTTAGCTATGATCATGCATCACAGAGCTAATGTCTCCCCTGTGAGTCAGCCATTCTCTCTCTTTAATATGTCAGCCGAGGCCTCTCAGCCTTCATCTGTTGCCAGCACACAACCACGTAATGACTAGAGAAATGACCGAGTGTTCATTTGCTTGTTTTCAAACATGACATCTTGTAATGGCCATGTAGAATTATGCTCTATGCAAGGCCTGAAACCTACAAATATACATGCAAGAATTCCTAAATTTAGGAGCACCTGAATGCATATATGGTATCCTGCAGCTTGTGGTCATGTACATGTAGGCTCAAAGATGAACTGTCATGCATTTTATTCATTTGAATTGTGTTCATCAGGCTACCCTAGTTGTCAATCCTTTGTTTTTTGCACACACAGCATTTCTGTATGCTTTGTGGTGACTGGTGGGTTTTCTCTGTGCAGGGTGCTGCTCCGTGTCAGAATGCTCTACTACCTGAAACAAGAGGTGATAGGAAGCCTGGCCCAGAACGTGCTTGATGGGGCAGACTCCAGGTAGGATATGCAGACATTAAGTTTGAATGAATAAGAAAATAGTTAAATCAGAGGTTTCCAGTAACTTTGTATTACTTTTTTTCCACATTGAAGTACAGCTAATGTCTTTATTGTGGGAAATAGCAACGTGCACGATATCTTATTCTATCCACTTGTTGAATTGAAGAAACAACTCATTAACTCCTGGTATTAGAAGATTGTAGAGCTCCATCTGGTGGTGAATCACAGAAAGTTTTTAGTGCCGTTAAAAACAGTTTACAAACTGCGGTTTGGGTACCTTTTATTCTCTCTAAAACTTTGTTTTTGTTCATAATTATCTTTTAATAAATGCATTTATAAATATTCATACTGATTATAAATAGATTGATAAAGACTGAAGCAAACTAATGGATTGTTCTTCTGACTCATTTACCCATCTCCCTCTGTATACTTTTATTTAGTGAGATTAAAATTTGGGTTCCTGATCTTGACAACTCTGAACTGCCAGCCTTGTGGTGGGATGCTATCTCTGACAAATGTCTACTGCTTGGTGTCTTTAAGCATGGTAAGAAATCCTACATTCTTTTTGTATCTTCTTTCATTTATTTACTACAAATAACTGAGAAATATGTAGACTTATATGTACAACTTTTAGCTCTTTATTGTGTGTGTGTGTGTGTGTGTGTGTGTTTGTGTATGTGTGTGTGTGTGTGTGTGTGTGTGTGTGTGTGTCATAATGTTGTTGAAGATACTAAAGTTACAATTAATTGAAATGTCATTTAAACAGATATATTTGACATTTCTTGGCACTTACAGAAAATCATCTATCCTATTTTTCTTGTTCCCAAAGTTTCAATGCATTTATCTATTTTCTAATCCTCATGTAATCTTTCAGGTTATGAAAAGTACAATACTATCCGTGCGGATCCTGCCTTGTGCTTTGTAGAACGTGTGGGGCGACCAGATGAGAAGGCCATCGCAGCTGAACAGAGAGGCAATGACTTTATAGATGGGTGAGTTTACTATTTTAGTCTAGAACAAAAAACATACATGTGGTATTCACCTCGATGCTTCTACTTCAAATTAAAATATATTTACATGAAATAATAATTTGGAATGAAATGTTTAAATTATGTGTAGGGATGTAGATGATCCAGAATACAAGCCTGCTCCTGCCCTGCTGAAGGACGATATAGAGGTGAGGTCACAAAGTGCATGATTGGTTATCTGAACATGCATATTTTGTATTGCACTTCCTTTAATGCATATCATCATCATTTCATCTAGGATGACGCCTCCTCTCCTGGAGATTTGGTTGTTGCTGATAATGCTGGAGGTAACTTTTTAGAAATCGTAAAATCCAATTTCCACATAATGTTTCGGTGCCACACAGCTCTGTGCACTGCATAGCAGATACATGCCATTCCAGTGAATAGCTGTATTTCTACCGTGAGCACCGCGCCTCTGTAGCATGCCACGGTGCTCCACTGCGTTGGAAATGTGCTCCACATCTATTTTTCAGCGTACTTAATGAAGTGTCAAGCCACGTTGCTCAGATCACACCAAACCAGGAATATGCACCCAACATCCGGTGAATTTTAAAATTTAACACAATCTAGGCTGTGGATTAAGGATTGTATACTATTGTTTTTTAAAATCACATCACATCGTGTCACACAAGTTGTCAGAGAGAGGGTCCAAGGAAAAATGTACGAAGAGTGAACAGCAAGGCAATCTCAATGGAAGAAACTCGTTATAGACCGGCTCACACTATCAATCGCTTTTTATTACGTGATTTAGCAGAGAGTTTGTAGCTTATGCATGGTTTTGTGATCTGCGGCTTGGAGCTCTGCTCCGGAAACGAATCCAGTAGGCATGAGTAGGTAAGATGCTTCCTGTAAGTGTAAGACAACTGGAAAACTTTAATTTTGAAGTTGATTTAAAAATACAAAAGAAAAGAAAATGATGGGTCTTTGTATTTGAATGTGTTAAGTACTGTATGTCTGTGTTTCAGATGCAGTTCCACAGACAGAAGGTGAAACCATCTACTGGCCCTCGCCCTCAGTGCTGACTGCTAGATTAAGGCGTCTGATCACAGCCTCCCAGCGTTTTACCAAGAGCCGACAGATCCTCCAAATACACCAGACCCAGTCTCAGTCACAGCCAACCATGATACTTTCGGCTCCTCTCTACCCTTTACCCTCTACATTCAACGACACCCTCAACCCCAAAATGGCCGCTAAGATAGAACGTCAACAAAGGTGGGAGGAAAGAGTGAATGAACTGTGGATCTTTTTTTTTTTTTTACCTGTCATTTCAGTCAGTGCCAGAATGCATTTGGTTATTTTCTTTCCTCAGATGGACCAGACGAGAAGAGGCTGATTTCTACCGCGTGGTCTCCACATTTGGTGTTGTTTTTGACCCAAACCTCGGCCGATTTGACTGGACCAAGTTCAGGGCCATGGCACGGCTGCACAAGAAAACTGACGAGAGCCTTCAAAAATACCTCTGTGCTTTTGCTGCCATGTGTCGAAGGGTGTGTCGCTTACCACCAAAAGAAGGAGGTCAGAACTGATTCTTGTGTGTTCTTCAATTAATTTTCACAGCATTAAATTGTACTGTTAACGATATTTTCATACATTAATGCGTCTTCCCCCACTTCCACTTCCTAAAGGCCCTGCAGGCACCACATTATCATTATGTGTAGCTCATCATATAAAATTCTATAAATGAATAAGACAAAAAGCAGCTACACTTTCTCTAATCCTGTATGTACCATACTCAATCTTGTCTGGGAATAATGTTAGCCAGAAAAAGTCAGTGGCACCTTAATAAATAAACGGGCTCAACAATGCTTGGGGGGGTGGTGATAAAGGTTAATCATTCATAGAAAAACGAATGGTGCGATGTTTAAACCCCAGACAAAAAAAGAACTTTGTTTGCACCTATGTAGCAGCCGATTATAATTTTTTTGCTCACAGTTTATTATTTTTCTTTGTTCCAGACTCTGTGGTGGACCCCTCATTAAACATTCAACCCATAACAGAGGAGAGAGCTTCTCGTACTCTTTACAGAGTAGAGTTGCTTCGCCAAGTTAGAGAACAAGTACTTTGCCATCCTTTACTATATGATCGCCTGTCTCTCTGTCAGATGAGTTCTGACTTACCTGTCTGGTGGGAAGCTGGCACTCATGACCGTGACCTGCTAATTGGTGCAGCAAAGCATGGAGTGAGCCGAACAGACTACCATATCCTGAGAGATCCGGAGCTTAGCTTCATGGTTGCCCAGCGCAAATACAGCCAAACAAAAGCTACACAGCAGCAGCAGCAGCAGCAGCAGCAGCAACAGCAGCAATCATGCGCACCCACGTCTCTTCTACACCCTCAGAGCCAGGTGTCCAGCTTAATGTTGACAGGCTCCCCACTGCCTCCTCCAGCCCAGAGAGATGTAGATCCATGTGGTATTGTGCCCAAAGTGGAACCACCGTCTGAGGGGGAGGAGGGCAGAGAGAAACAGGGGGAGAGATGGAGCCCTCCTCCACCACCAGCTACTCCCACGGGACTAGAAGAGAAACCGGTTCCAGAGGTGCAGGATAGCGAGCAGCAGATGGCGGCAGCTCGAACCAAACCTCTGACACCCAATTCCTCTGAGAGGAAACCCAAAAAAGCCAGCAAGAGAGGCCGCAGAGAGGCGAGGCGTGGCTCTGAATCGGACTCAGATGGATCTTCCTCAAGTTCTTCGTCACGCTCCTCCTCTTCCTCTTCGTCATCCTCTTCATCCTCATCACACTCTGGCTCTAGCTCCTCTTCTTCTTCATCATCGTGCTCCTCTGGTTCTTCGTCGTCATCATCTTCCTCTTCATCTTCTTCTGATGACAGTGAAAGTGAGGGGGAAGAGGGGAAGAAGAAAGGTGAAAATGAAGTGCATTTTACATCTTGATCAGCCAGTCTGCATGATTTTACAGTAGATAATAATGGTATGTGTCTAAATTGTCTATGCTCCTTAGTGCCGGCAGCAGCAAGTGTGAAGGGTTTTGATGAAGACAGTGTGGCGTCTCTGAGCACTACCCAAGATGAAACACAAGTCGCTGAAAATGGCATTACCAACAACTCCTCCCATCCTTTACAGGAAGGAGGGTACATGCTTGCTGCATCCTACTGGCCAAAGGTGATCCACTGTAGATATGTGCAAATTCACTGTAGCTGATAAATAGCATCAGTAGTCCCTCCATTAATTTGTGAAGCTGTTATTGCAGGAAATGATAAAAATCTAACCATCTCAGTGCATACATTAAGCTACTTCCATTGTCACTGTTTGCAGATACAACATAGACATGTTAACATGAGCAGATTATGAAAAGGCAATATTTGTTTAAAAAATTCATATTGAATAAAATTAATGCTTTTTGACAAAGTTTAACAAAACAAAACTGACTGTGCTGATGATCTGTGTTGTTTGTTCAGGATCGGGTGATTATTAACCGCCTAGACAGCATCTGCCAAGCAGTGCTAAAGGGCAAGTGGCCTGAAACACGTCGTGTATATGAGCCTGGAGGTGCCGTGGCCTCTTTCTACACCACCAAGCTGCTAGACAACGCTAACAGCCTGTGTGAGGATCCATCGGCCTCACCACAGGGGTCAAAGGTGACCAAGCATGTTGCAGAAAACAAGGAGTTCTCAGTAAAACTCAATGAAGTATGTTGATATTTCCCTTCTTGCCCCTTTCCATCCGCTTTGCCCTAATCGTAGGACCCACTTTTGCTGCCATGACTGGTGCTAGCTACCACGTTCAGCATGTTTCTCTGGTTTTCCTCCTTCGTCCCTGTGGGTATGATTAGGGGTTTTGTCTGCCTTGCAGGATGAGCGATTAATTTAATAGCAGCCTTCCTCTCTGTTCCCACACACTCAATTTGAGTTGAGCTCCGAGGCTATGATTACATGAGCTCAAATCACTCAGTCATGAGTGTATAATAAGGGTCAGTGTGAAGCCACTCTCTACTAAAGATGTCTTGCTTATAATCAGATTGAAATGGAGAGCGTGGCTGTGGGTGTTCTCTGCTATGCTTCTAGGCAATGTTGTTATTAACTTGGCGGGATTCGTACTTGCATTTAGTTCTTCTTGACTTTAGTGCAGCTTTCACAATAAGGAGGTTTTCTTTGGTAGTACTATTTTTAACTACAGGTGTGCTGTGGCCACCTACTCTTTGGTACATTTAAAATCTTCAAATGCTGACAGCAGCTACTCCTATAGCATGGCTCACCACTGCAACTCCAAATATTTTTAGACTTCCCCACTATCCTACTAGCTTTTACTATTTTCTGTCTATGTCTGCAAGTACCACTAACAGCAAAATGGAAAATAATAATAATTCAAGTAAACCTTTTTCTGATTCATAACTCTTTGTTTTCCTTGTGGAAATACATGTGTTAGGGAGTTTCCTCATGCTTTTTCTTGTGTGTGTAGCAGGAGGGAGGTCTGAAGTTGACCTTCCAAAAACAAGGTTTGCCTTTAAAGAGACCGCTGGAATCAGAAGAGGGACCACAGGCCCAGCAGCAGTACTTGGCCCGGCTTCACGAGCTACAGAATGCCTCAGACACAGGCCTGGCTGACATCACCAAGCCTCAGTGCAGTTTCCAGACTGGTGTGTTTTCATTTCCCCCTTACGTCTCAAGACTTTCGGAATGTGCTATTGTGTATCACCACGAGATGGCAGCAAAGCGTAACTTTGGTGATTCAAAAGTGCACAGTCGTCCTTTTCTGCCTCCCTTCTTTATCTTCATTTTACACCAAGTTACCACCAATATCTCAGCGGAACATCACTAAAAGTTTACTCACCTTAAATTCTTACTGTCATAATTTACAGCTAACAGTGTGGCTTTTCTTTTGCAGTGCCTCCAGATTTTACTGGTCAGATGAGAGTAAACGGTGTACTCGACAGCCAACCAGTGGTAAAGAAGAGGAGAGGAAGGAGGAAGAATGTAGAGGGCATGGATCTGCTTTTCATGAACAAGAGTAGAGTCCCTGTTCCTGAACAGGTAAACATTAAAAATGCTCCACTAAAAATCCTTATTTTCTCTTTATATTGTTTATTCCACTGTATCGGTATGTGTTGTATTTGTTAAAGATGAGCTGTTAATCTGTTTAATGCATTTCAGATGCCTCAAGGATGGGGTGGAATTGGCCAGGTAGGCATGGGTGCAAACCCTGCACTACAATACAGCCAGAGCTCCAGTCAAGGTCCCCAAGATACGGAGAGTAGGGTCCCCGTCATCAACCTTAAAGATGGCACCCGGCTTGCTGGTGATGATGCACCAAGGAGGAAAGATTTGGAACAGTGGCTAAACGAGCACCCTGGCTTTGTGGCAGACACAGGAGCCTTCATTCCTGTAAGTCTATCATCTAGTTTTTGTAATGGCATACCAAGCATCTCATTATTCTCTTATTCATTTGCAGGTTGACAGTATAAAGCATTGTGTAGTGATGGGTGGCTGACGAACAAATTCACCCATGTTGCACAGCTTGAAGATGCAATTGGTAAAAAAAAAAAACAGTCCAATATGCTCACTGTCAAATATTTCTGTTTTGTGACCAGGGGGTAAATAAGATGCAGATGCAGTTCCACTTCCAGGATGGCCGACCCAAACAGAAGAGGCATCGCTGCAGGAACCCAAACAAGATAGACGTAAACAGTCTGACTGGAGAGGAAAGGGTTCAGATCATCAATAGGAGGAATGCACGCAAGGTTTGCTAAAACTTACATTTGAATAATCACAAATAATCCCATCTTCTTGAATGGAGTTGTTTAGCATTCATGATACTTTCAGTATACTGCTTGCTGTAGATCATTACAACACTTTGATTGTGAAAGTAAATACACAGACGTCCCTCTGCCTTTTAGGCTCTATTAGAAGTTTTTAAAGTTTATGGTTCTTTTGTCAGTTGGAAACTTCTCCTATCAATGTTCTAATCTGTGCTGTAGGTTGGTGGAGCCTTTGCTCCTCCCTTGAAGAACTTGTGCCGGTTCCTTCAGGAAAATCCTGAGTATGGAGTCCCACCTGAATGGGCTGATGTTGTCAAGAAGTCGGTAAGTATCAAAGTAACTCTTCAGATTGAAACTCTCTTGAAACTCTAAGCTTGCTGCGATATTTACAGCTAGCTTTGCAAAATGGCTGACTGTATGCTGTATATCTTCCAGGGTTACCTTCCAGAGAGCATGTTTGACAGGATCCTTACAGGACCCATTGTTCCGGAGGAAGTGAGTCGACGTGGACGTCGACCAAAGAATCCTCTGGCCAAGGCAGCGGCAACAGTAACCAACCCGTCAGCCTCTGCTCTGGGTTTAAATCCCATGCTGACCAATGGCCTTCTCTCCGGACTGGACCTGACCAGCCTACAGGCCTTCCAACAGAACCTGCAGAGTTTACAGTCCCTGCAGCTTACCACAGGCCTGATGGGGCTGCCATCTGATGCTAGCAACCTGGCTGCAAGTAATTTGGCTGCCATGTTTCCCATGATGCTCTCTGGTGTGCCTGGAATGCCAAATCTGCTCAGTATGAACAACTTGCTCATAAAATCTCCTCAGGAGGGCAAAGAAG
The DNA here is from genome assembly GCA_016586285.1 of Arothron firmamentum. Lineage (NCBI taxonomy): Eukaryota > Metazoa > Chordata > Actinopteri > Tetraodontiformes > Tetraodontidae > Arothron > Arothron firmamentum. The sequence goes on along the minus strand of BJFM01000304.1, from coordinate 63,146 downwards.
GATCTGAGGAGAAGGCGAAGGGAACCTCCTCTGGTAGAGCTGCAGAGTCCTCAGACTCTAAAGCAGCACCTAACACCTCAGACACCAAAGGAGAAAGGACAGAAAACACAACTCCTTCCTCCACTTCCAACTCTTCTTCCTCTTCCACTACCCCATCAAGTGCTTCAGCTGCATCTGCAGCATCCAGTCACCAGTTGTCACTTAACCCCTTGTTACGGTCCTGTATGCTTTACCCAGGGATGCTTCTCACTCCAGGCCTTAACCTTCCTGTGTCTGCCACACAGCCGCAGAACTCAAACACTGACACAATCTTTTCTAGCCCCCCTTCTCTGCCACCTGCCATCTCCCCATCATCTGTACAGAAAACAGAGCAGCCGGCAGTGAAGAAAGAAGAGGAGGATGAATTGGAAGGCACCTTGGATGAAGAAGATGAAGAGTCAGCAGAACAAAAGGAAAACAGTGGTCCTGAAGGCTCTGGCAAAGCAGAATCATCGTCATCATCATCAGATTCGGGGAGCTCTTCATCCTCATCTGATGACTCAGACTCAAGTGAAGAGGACTGATTCAATATTAATATAAATTTATTTATGTATTGACTAGAAATGTATACATATATACACATATATATATGGATTTTCCAGCACTTGTGTTGTGATTTCTTTACATGTAAATATACAAACTAACTAAAATATTGAAGATATTGTGTAATAAAGATTAAAAATCTAAAAAAAAGTGAAAAAAAAAAAAAAAGACTGACTTTAAAGGAACTGAAATCAAATTTCAGTTGTGTTCACCAGGTACAGTCCTGTTTTGAGACATTTTGCATGTCAGCCTTTAGTAGATTTCTGAACTCTGTGAACTTGTACCACAAAATTATGTACAATTGCAAAAAGGCATTATTGTAATTATGTCAGGTTTTAATTTTATTAAACAAAAAAAAAAAGCTAAATTACATCAACACAATCATTGAGCTGTACTATTAATATATTTTGATTGTTGGGGTTTGAGAGAAGGACACTTGACAAACACTTTGGCTTGTAAAAGTGCATAATTTTACAGGTTCGTTGACACTTACACTTGCAGACAATATGTTGGATATGTCAGCAATAACTTGGGCAGCTAATGAATGTCACTGAAGCTGTAGATTCTCTGTCTGCCATGTTCCACCCCAAAGTACAACAACTCACACAGCCTCGCTTAGGTGTCATTAATTTGCAAATGTAATAACTGGGCTTGTCTGTGCAACATGGTGGGGATTTGAGGGAACCATGTAGATGTTTTCTTGTTTTGTTTTTGTAATCGCACATAAGCTCGAGTCTCTTATTGTGGTGTCTAACTTAACTGTCTACTTTTGGAAACGACTCACCATCTCCCTCACCTTAACAACATGTCACAGCATGGCCAAGGTGCACTTTAGCTACTCGCAGTTGGCAAAACCCTTCACTTGCACACGTGTTGATGATGTTGTCCAAAACCTTTTAAACTGTGGAGTCAGAAAAACCTTGGAAAGTGTGCCAAATCTAGTGCTACAGCCCTGGTGTATTTGACTGCATGTTACCTCCACTGTGTTGGCTTTACTCTGCTGATGTCCACATCATGCACATGATGTTCTCTTCTCTGCTAGAATTATTTTGTTTCGTTTTGTTTCCTTTTTGTTTTTTGGGGTTTTTTTTTTTTGGTTTTTTTTTACCCAGAGCTTCCACTGTGTTGACTAGTTGCATCTCACCCTCTATCTACTGCTTCCGCAACGTTCCAGTCTGAATGTTGTCTTAAAGGAATGGGGGCCTTGTAAGCTATGGCTTACGTGGAAAAACATGTAACAAGTGGTTTTGACCTTAAATACATCTCAAATTGGATTGTGTGGCACACCACCAGTCTACCAAAGTCTTACTGATCACACCTGGTACAAGCACAAAATAGTTCGTATACTGTCTAAGATTGTAGTAACCGTTATTGTCTTTGAGTGTTAAAGCTTCAGATGACAAAACAATAACATCTCGGTCACATATTCCGCATCCACCCTACCATTAAATTGATGAATGAGCTTCAGCTAGTCGTAGAAGTGCCCTTATCCCGTACCTCTCGCATCCAGCTCGAGTTTGACTTTCGTGCACGGTGTCCACGTGTTCGTGAACAATTTTTCTGCACGTTGTACACGTGCTCACGCTCAGCCGTTGCCAGAATACACATTAACACTGGAGTTCACTCAAACCGAAGTACCTTTTTTTAAAAAAAATAAAAATAAAAATCAAATGGATTTCTCCTATGGCACACCAGTGCTGGCTGTAGGACTGCTGTTACACAGTGGACTGTTAGATCCATGCTGAGAAATGATCTTAGGCCTCTGCTGAGGCTGGGGGCAAAGGAGCAGCCCCTCTGTGTTGCAGAAAACCCCCCATGATTACGTTTAGTTCTCAAGTTTTGCTGTAGCATCGTTCCGTCATGGGTGAAGATACTGTACGTCTGCTTTAAAGTGTTTTGGGTTTTTTTTGTATGCCTGCTAAATGTAGAGATTTAGTCATGGGCTTGCTTGCAATGCAGATTTTTTTAAATGATTACTAACAGTACAGTATTTTTCTATGTCTGAGCAATGAACTTAAACATGCCACTCTCATTTTGTATGTCCACACTTCTGCTCTCTTAAACTTCTAGTGCCCTTATGCAAACGCCCCACTGCTACTTCTGCTGTATGTGATTGACTGATCGATCTTTTGTTTCCCCACACAGACGGGTTTATGGTTTAAAGACTGTGCTGAGACCTCTTTAGGACACACATGGAGAAAGAAATGGTGGAAATAAGATTGGACTTTTTCGCTTTGATTTCGCCTCTCTTTTGTAGACACTGCAGGATGATATTGCTCCTCCAGGTTGTACTGTATTCATAAAGCATTGCTGTTCTCAGAGACACGGCATTAAACCTGCGTTAAAACACAGGCATAAGTCAAAACAACACACACACACACACACACACCACCCATGACCAATATGCAAGAGGAATGACACACTACTGCTGTACAGGGAGGTTTTCTTTCAGGTTTCATGTGTATAATCACTGAGATGATGAAATTGGCATCATTGGTTGTATTTTTATTTCAGACTTGATAATATCCTAAATGTTACCGGTTTTTGGTCAGTCCCCCCCCCC
>BJFM01000304.1:36001-59969 GCA_016586285.1 Arothron firmamentum | reverse complement strand
CCCCCCCCCCCCCCCCCCCCCCCCCCCATTGGACAGTTGTAATATTTGCAAGTTGTGGTCTGTGTAGTCTAAATAATTCTTTATGTAGTGCAGGAGAACACACCTTCAAAGTAATTTGTAATTTATTGGATTACTTTCTATGAAGTTCTATAGAGGAAACTGAGGTTTAATTATTTTTATTAAAACATATTCTTCTGACTATTAATGGCCTTTGCTTGTTGATTTGTCGGTGGGTAGGTGGGAGAAGAAATTATTTCATTTGATTTTGAACATGTTTGTGAAACTAAAAATAAAATTATGATTATAAAATTAAGAGATAACAATAAATAGATAAATAAGTCGTTCTACATGCTTTTTTGCAAGTTGATCTGCAAGTTTAAATAGTATGAAGCAGGAAATAGAGTATATGGTCCTTCCTCTGTTAACAAAATCTATTTCTGACCATTTTCTGATATGTTAAATATAAATGAGATCGATCAACACTGCTAAATAATCATAAATCACTGCTCTTTAGGGAAAAATAATGTTTTAATTTTATAATGCTTTGACCGCTACCTTTACAATGATATGTAGTTAAAAGATTTGTCCACGTGGTGGCGCAAGGTGTGTCATGTACAGTAAAAGACATGACAACAACTTGGTTTGTATGAAGTATAATTCAAATAGTGTTATTCACATTGTATAATGCAATTTATCTGATAAAAGTGTTCTTTTCCAGCTTTCTAAAGTAGTAGAAACAGAACAGAACCCCGCCCCATTTTCATGCAGGAGGCGGAGATCCTCTGACCTCTAATAAAAGGCCTTCGGTTCCTTCCAAAACCCACCATCGCCATTCAGACAGCCATGAGCACGGTGGTGCGTTGGTCTTCTTTACCCCGCAACCATTGGGCAGCTTCGCCTGTCCAATGATTTTTGCTATAATCTGAACATTGTCATCAGTACATATTTGATCAGTTCAACCTGACTGTCAAAGCTGAAAGTCGGGGTTTGGTTTAAGATGTGTGAGATCTGCAGTTTTGGCAGTGTCACTAAATACTTTTTTTGTCTGAAGATTTTTTCACCCCAGCCATTATTATTTACCCTCAGGTGGTCTGGTTTCGTAGCAGGGGTGGGTGTGTGTGTGTGTGTGTGTGTGTGTGTGTGTGTGTGTGTGTGTGCGTGTCTATTTTAGTGGTCACCGTAAATATTTGATGTTCGACTGAAACAACAGAGAATTATAATTTCACCTCATTCTTTAAATGAGTCCGTCTAACACACGTGCACACTGATGTTTCCTGATTGGGCATGTACAGGAAACCAGTCATAACCGTAGCCGATGACATGTACGGCTGTGATTGGGCAAACCTGTCAGCTGTCCTGTGCGCGTGCACATGTTACATTAGCATAGACTTAAAAACAGAGTTTGATGATGCCACCTCCTGACAGAAACACGTGGTACTTCCGGCTTTATGAGGATAATCATGGCGGGTCAGAGTGTCGGACCGAGTGAGGTTCTGGAGGCCATTTTGGGGTTAGTTGCCTTTTATTTAAAGAAAAATATCAGAATTAAAGGATCTGCATAACACCGATTAACTGTTTCAGGAATCGAAGTGAGGCCATAAGACACAGACTGAGACGCATGCTGGACACATTTCTGCAATACTACAGGGACAATGCGGGAAAGGAAACTGTCGGTAAAGTTCTACAGATCTCTGATCAGCTTGTGTCACTAACTTGTTGGTAGGCTTGTCGCAAATAGAAAAGCATTTGGAGAGTGCAGACCTCCGCTAAGAAGCTCATTTCCCCACATATTATGACTTCCACCTGTAGTGTAGGTAGTAGTAATACAAGGCATTCTTTAGAAGCAAATTCACCCTTTCCTCCAGTTGGATTGTCTGGATGCATTTTCTTGGAACAGAGCTGTTACCTGGAATATAATTCAAGGACTCTTGCAGTTTAAAAAATGCTGCAGAACTTTGACAAACAATATGAATTGCCAGAAAAACTTAAAAAAAAAAAAATGCAATAACAAAATTACTTAGTTGGGTGAATGATGACACTGTAAAGGATTTAAAAGAATTTATCTTTTACTCAGCCACTACAGATGTGTGCTGAAGCTCAAATATACATGACGTCACTGACAGGACCCCAAGAGTCCAGAAACAAGATATGCATTGTGCTATGACTACCAATAAATAGCTCTTAGTTTTCTTAAAGTACAGTGATCAAAAACAATTAAATTGTAAGTTGACATTTCTAGACAATCAATTGTCAGGACAGCATTTCATGATTGCGACAGCTCTAGTCCTGGGGCAGACACAGTATGCACAATAACACTTTAATTTAGGGTCGGTTCACAGCTGTCACATTTCATCCTCCTCCAGCGTTGGCTTCAGACTGCTGCACCGAAGCGTGGATCTGGTATTGGAGGATGCTGGAGAGTCATGTCAGAGATGAGACGAAGAGGCTGGGCAGGGACGTCTCAGTGAGTGGGTCGGACTAACCAGTGGAAAAAAAAACACACTTGTGTGATGATGCCTGTTTGAGCAGGTCGGGAACTGAATCCTGGTTTCAAACTGTAACAGGGCTGTAAGTTGCATGTGTTTGTGCATGTGCTACAGGGTCTTTTGCAAAACGATCTGTTCCATTGCTGTTTGATGGCCTGTTCCCTGGACATAGCCATAGTCTTGAAGAGTTTCCCATGTGACGTTCCTATGCTCCTTCAGATCATCGGTCTGCAGCCATACCACTTCTTCAAGGTCTGTTTCTTCATTGCGTGTGTTCGCCACGATTGTTAGATGTCCATATAAGATTTGAGTCCTTCAAAAAACAAATCTTTAATTGCACAAGTGGATAAATTCAGAGAAACACAGTGGAATTATCCACAAAGCTGTTAAATGTCCACATCTCACTCGGAGCATGTCTCTTGCAGGTAATCGAGCCATTGCTGCGCTCTATGAAACTGTCCAAGCCTGTGCTCGAACACCTCTGCCAAGTGGAAATCCAGATTGTGGAGAGTTTGGCATGGGCCAGTGACTCACCGCTGTGGGAGGAAGTGAGGACCAATGAGGGCTGTCTGCCCCCCTGCAAACAGGTCCGGAGCACAACGTCGATACATGGCAGTTCTGTCCCACGCTGACGGCTGGTGACAGCATGTATTTATACACAGCATTTCCTGTATAAATACACTAATGATGTATTTTTTGTTTTCTGTCCAGGTGATGGTGTCATCACAGCTTGAAGAGCCAAATATAGCATTAGGTATAATCAGCCGCATTATTGTTGCTCTATTACATGTATGCCGCACTTCCTCCATCGTGTCTCCTCTCTCTTTTCCAGTGGATCATAGTTATCACAGGCTTCCCAAAAGAACCACCCTCCAGATGTTTGCCCGCAAGGTTCGTATGGCTTCTTCCTCCTCTGACATTTCCAGGCTTCCATCACAATAATCTTCCAATCAGTGGCCCCAGATGATAACCTGATTATCTAGGAGTCATGTCAGCAGATATAACATACAATATATGACCTAAAGTAACCTGATTAAAAGGTTTTAGATGCTTTATTGTCAGTACTGCAGCATTTACAGGACAAAGAGAGGATTGAAATGCGTTACCCCTCAATCCCATATCAGAAGAGCAATAACAACGTAATAACTGCGCAGGAAGAGAGTTGCACATCCTGACAGCCTGGGGGATGAAGCTGTCCCACAGAGGGCTATTTCGGGTTAGTCCAGGGCCCCAAATTTCTTGGAGGGAGGAGAGATCGGTAGTAAGGACATGCAGATGCCGTACCGAATGGCGATGCTGCTGGGTCGGGATGCTCTTGATGGTGCCACTGTTAAAGGTGTGCATAATTAACTGATTTTATCCATGGTATCGATGTGTATGAACCGCCAGGTGTTGCTCACAGTTGTCTGAAGCGTTAGAGGTGTCCCATGGTTGCTCCTCTTGGCCTCAGGTGTACAGCTTGATGGGGAATCGTCTGGAGAAGCAGTGCAAGACACTGCAGATTTCTCATGAGATCAGGCAGAAGATCTGGACCTGTTTCGATCACTCGCTGGTCCACTTCACGGACCTCATGGTGGACCGGCACCTGGACCAACTGATGCTATGTGCCATTTACATCATAACCAAGGTCAGCAGGTCACTTTTGTTCACATGAGGCTCGTCTGCAGAGTGACAGCTTAACAATGTAGAGATCTCTTTTTAGCACATGATAAGGTGCCACTGTTCTCAGTTTTTGGCCACCAAAAAAGCAAGTTTGAATTGTTTTTTGTTTCTTATATTTAGTCATAGCTTTATAGAGTTTATGCTTTTATCGCTGAAATCCTTAATATATTTGTTTACAGTCATAAAGAGTACAGTAATTTTCTTATACCGATGTCCCTTTAGTTTTTTTAGGCTAAATCAATCTAAAATAACTGGCCAGTCCGTAATTAAATGTAACTTCTATTAAAGTTGGGCACTTGAACATTGTCTGTCCTCAGGTCTACAGAGAAGATGCAGAAAACCAAAGTAAGAAATCTACCAGTTTTACTAGTACACAAACGTGGAAGATTTTCATTTGTTTAATTCTACTTTCGAACAGTTGATGAATTGAAGTTTGCTTATTTGATTACTTGCTCTTTTCCAAATACTTTTTATGCATTTTGGTTCGAGTCCTCAGCAGGCTGGAGGCTGGAGGTGTGTGTGATCAGGTGCAGAGTGTCAAGAAGGAGTGCTGCAAAATATCCACAAACCTTTTTTAAGGCTGCACATTTTTGTTTGGCTGCAGGATCAAACTTACAGGAAAATCAAGGCTGGCATCACAGGGCTGGTTTGAAGCCAGCCAACCTAGCACCAGTACTTTGTTTATCCACCACCTAAGTACCGGCCAAACTTGTTCCAAACTGGTTCCAAACAGGCTCCAAATGGTTCCAAGCAGGCACCGACTTCAACCTGGGCTAAAAAAGGTTTACAGACCAAAACAGATACAGTGAGAGCTAAAAAGTCCCCTTTAGAAATTAATGTAATAATGAAGCTGGATACAGGCTACGGACATTAAAAAACTAGTGAGGACCAATAATATTTCCACAACGTGAATATTGTTGCTGTCTCTGAAATGTTTTCATGGTTCATGAAAGGCTGAACCAAACTTTTGTATGTTAACCATGGGTTATTGAATACAATGGGGAGAACATGTAAAGTTAAAGCTCTCACCATCCATATTAGACACACATACAGTCACGTGATCAGTTTTTTTGCTGATGTAATGACACGGGTCTGACTCGGCTTTGAAAAAAGCAAACTGGTTCTTTAAAGCAACCAAGTTGAAGAACTGACGCTAGCACCAGCACCGAACTAGCACCAGGTTGTTTTTTTTTGGAAAAGGGGTAACACACTACTGTTAGATCTCAAATCTCCATTATCGAGTCAGAGAATGACTCGAGTCCTGTTTCTGCCCTCTGTTGTTGGTAGTAGTGAAAATGAAAAGGAATTGAATTGACAATGGTAGAGTGTATTATTATTATTATTATTATTATTATTATTATTATTATTATTATTAGTAGTAGTAGTAGTAGTAGTAGTAGTAGTAGTAGTAGTAGTAGTAGTAGCAGTAGTAGTAATAGCAGTGTTAATGACTTAACATTTAAATCAAAACTTAAATATATAATATATAATTAATTATAATATATATATAATTATCTCTTTTACTGACACCTTGTGGCCATTCATTATAAATGTTATAAAAATTCTCAAATCCAAAATGGCTGCCAGGTCCTCAGGCACAGAGAACTGCTTGGCAGTTTCCTTCTAAACCAAAAAGAAATATGGTGACATAAAACAAAAACTAGGAAATAGCATATTGTACTATGTTGTCACGAAGCCAGGGTTACCAGGTTGCATGCAACTTTAGATGTTATTTTACATCTGGTCACCTCCTTTCGGTAGGTGAGAACATCACAAACTGCAGTAGCTCACATTGTTTAGCCTGCGCCGTTTCGGTAATTAATGTCAGTCATAGCAGTTTCTACATTGAGATGTCTGAATTCCTGCTGATTATAGTTCATGGAAACCACATTCTGACCCCAAACACGCCATCATCACATCACCCAGGAAAGGAGCCATGGGGCAACCTAAGTGACTTTTACAACCAAGTCTACGTTACAAAGTTGGAGCCGTTCGCGAAGCAATTTCAACTCCTCCCTGGAGTGAGTAGATGCGCCCAGAACTGGGTGGATCCACTACAGAGTTTGACTGTGTTTGGTGGATTTTCTGACGTGTGGGTGTGTGTGTTGCTGTCAGGTGGAAACTCCTCCTTTGTCTCCATACCCGCAACAGTTGAAGCCAGGTTTTCTCAAACAAAGGCTATCCAGCTCAGTGTATGTTTCCCCATATAATGGGGACACCCCACCCCCACGGTCCCCCGCAGTCTCCTACACATTCAACTCAAGCACCAGTGAGGTCTGTGAACACCCCACTGGGGTCATGTTTTAGGTCAGTGTTTTACGGTAACTTTTTTTTTACAGATGCTCCTTCTGTTTTCCAACAGTGTCTGAAGGGCATCAATAAAATGCTCCGACGCCACACGCAGACAAAAGAGAAGAGCGGAGATGAGCCCTTAGTGAAGAGGCCTCGCTTGAGAAATGAGTCCATCCTTCAGCAGCAACTGAGAGATCTTGTGAATGACCGCATGGCAAGAGAAGGTCAGGACTGAGCTGTATGTTAAAAAAATCCAAAGCTGGATGGAGGACTGCTGTTTCTGTCAGTGACAGCAGTGTCGGGTGATGGAAGGGTGAAGCGCAGCTCTGATTACCTCTGAGAGTTCCTTCAGGCCAAATTCTGTTTCACAGTCAAAACTGGGAAACTGTAAAATGTATCTCTTTTAGTCCTGGGCTTTGCTACAGTTCTCTCAGCAGCCCTCTTTAAAAAAAGGCACTCCAGCTGCTCGGCTTGGTCACAGTGAAGGAGTTCTGAATCTGGGCAGCCCTGCGATCATAGTGTGTGATCATTTGTATATGGAGACATTTCTGTCAAAAACGGAATTACTTTTAAATTCCGTGAGATATATTTTTTTATATCTAAGATGTTTGTTGGAGCATGCATTAAACTTTAGTAGCTTAAAGCTTACTTTATAGGGTACATTCTCCTTACATGTTTTTTTTTATTTCACCTTGTCTTAATGTTGATAATTGTATTCCTAATATAATGACTTGTTTATTTTCTCTCATCTGCTCAGAAATGAAGGATAGGACAAGCTTAATGGTAATAAGTGTAATAGAAAATAGTCTTTTAAATATCACCAGAAACAAAACTTGGCGGAACGCACGCACACACACACACCCACACACACACACACACACACACACACACACACACACACACACACACACACACACACACACACACACACACACACACACACACACACACACACACACACACGCGTAATGAGACTGTCCACACTGTTGAAGTTTGTCCATTGCTTATAACTTTATTGAGGTTATGTTCCACCATTCAGTCAAGCACAAGAGGCAGTTTGGAGAAATTTGGAGAATCAAATCAAATCGATCTTTATAGCACTTTTTATACATAGAATGCATGTGCTTTACATATTAAAACAAATTAAACTTTACATGTCTACATTTACTGCGCACATAAATCCCCCCACACACAGAGACACGCACACACACACACACACACACACACAAACTCTCACTTAAAGAATTCACTTAAAAATTGAGAATAGGCACAGTAAGAGTATGCAAACTCTACAAAGATTGTGGATCTGGGTCCAGAACCTTTCTGCTAAATGTGGGAGTGTGCTAACCTCAGGTCCAGTGTTGCAGAAAGTAATTCTCTTTTTTCACTGAAAACTTTTTTTTTCATTGGTGTTTAATTCAGGATGAAGTGTACAAAAACACCATATCTTTTTTTGTTTTATTATGTTCTATTTATCTTATCTTTACTATATTATATTTATCTTATCTTGCAAACTTGATCTTTTTGTCTTGTTTTATGCCATGATTTGGTCTATAAATAAATCTATAGATTTGCACTATAAATAAATTTGACATTTACATTACTATAAAAACTGTTCTTAACTGTTCTTACTATAAAAACTGTTCTTAAAACTTAGTAATCGAGACTTTTTCAAAACACAGCAGTAGGAAATTATTAGTATTTTCTCTGAGGCTCGGTTGAAGGTTGTTGGTCAACAGGGATAGATCTAGAAAAATATTTATAGGGTGCCAAAACGGGGGGCAGGAATTTTTTTAAGGGTGGCAACTGCATTACATCTGAAATAATTATACAACTACTAATAAAATCATAATAAAATTTGAACTATCATTATTTAGTTATTACCAAGAAGAGAAGTTAACCTGAGCAATGCATCTAAAATATATTGCACACAAAATGTTAAAACTCTATCCTCATGTCATTACACTTAAAAGTTTCCCAAATTATTTATATTTAAGCAAAACATGAATGTTCTTATTTACTCAAAGAAGTCTAAGCAACGTCTCTTAAAAACACCGTTGAGCAAAATGTCCATTTTTGTCATTAGTTGTTCCTAGGAGATGCAGCAACATGTAGGATTATGTTGTTTCTCACTTTCTTCCTCTTTGTTATGGTGATGTTCTCCCTCCTCCATATCTTCCCTGCTGTGATGTTCTCCCACCTGCTCCTCTCCCTGGTAGCCTTGGTCAGGTATTCTATCTCTGTCATGTTTCTGGGGCCCCTCTCTCTCTCTCTCTCTCTCTCTCTCTCTCTCTCTCTCTCTCTCTCTCTCTCTCTCTCTCTCTCTCTCTCTCTCTCTCTCCTTCCACCTCTTCTCTCTCTCTTCAGCCACCTCGTCTTGTCCATCTACTTTGCTCAGTTGTTTATTTTCTATTTCTCCCACCTTTCTCTTTGTTGTAAAAAAAAAAAACTACATCTGGTGCCTTTTAAGTGTTTAAAGTAATTTAACGATGTTTTTCTTGACACGTGGAATCAATATTAGTGTAGTGTCCAAGGCGCAGGGGCTTCTGGATGCGCTCTTTTTTAGGAACAAAAAGAAAATACAAGACGTACTCAGAAAAGTTCTCTGTTTTCACTGAATGCTTCACCGGAACAATGAGTGCATAAAAAAACAAACTTCTTCCTTGCCCCTACAGCCACGCCCTCCAGGCATAATAAATCAACCCTCACTGCAGTCAACTCTCACATGCATCCCCCCTTACAGAAAGAAATGTCCTCATTTCCAAACACAGGAAGAGACCAAACCGGAGAGTGACTACGAATAAGAACAAAAAAACATAAACAAAATACATAGGAGAAAGAAGTGAAAACTGTTACAGTGAAACACAAGCCATGCAACATCCGCCAGCCGCAGAAAACTGTGAACAGAGCACACTCAAAACAATCACTCCAACATGTAGTCCCCGAAGCGGGCAGGGAGCTGCACCAACCTCCCAACTCTTGAGACCACAGGACGAGCAGGTGCTTGAGCAGGTAAAGGACAAGGTCCAAATTCGAGCCGCCGTCAGCGCCAAATAGAAACGTGCCCTCAGGACCATTGGCCATGGCAGAATGTGGAACCAGGGACCACAATCTGTGTAGTCCGTCCCACATCAGAGAGTCGCACAACCCGGCACAACAGCCCATCAATGAGAGTCAGGTGGGGAAACTCATGCCACAGTGTCTTCCAAACCTGGCCAGCACCTCTCAGCTTCCATCTCGGGGATCTCTGGCCTTCCACCAACCAGGCCAAGACCTGACCGATGTCGGCATCACACTGTTGGAGCTCATTGACAAGACCCATCATTAGCCAAAGCACAGATCTAGGCTCTATCCGCACCAGTACCAGAGCCAGAGTCCTCTACAGGGACTACAATGGGTGCAGGAAAGTCTACTGCACAAATGGTGCTGGAGTCATCCTCTGTGCCTGTCTGGGTAGCTTTATGCACCCGAACACAAACAGCACTTGGGGAACACCCGTCCATCAGCTCTAGATCATTGCCGGGCCTACGAGAAAGAGTCCATATGACTGGGTGATTGTGCACAAAAGTGGGATCTATATGGATCCAGTCCCAGGACTCAACATCTCTGCCGACCCTTTCGGTCATTTTCAATGGGGAGCTGTCGTAAGCCCAACAAAGGTCGGTGGTCGGTAACAATGGTACATGGGCGAAGACCCAAGTACTGTCAGAAGTTACGAACGGCCCACACTATTGTCCGCAACTCCCTGTCATGGGTAGACCACGGACAGGCCGCCGCTGTGAGGAAGTGACTCGCATAAGCCACTCCTCTCTCTAGGCCATGCCTATTCTGTGCCAACACCGCACTAACAGCCACCTGTGAAGCATCGGTATACAGAATAAAAGCGGATAAAATCAGGATGGCTCATCACAGATTCAGCACAGAGGGTGTCCCGCAGAAACTCAAACGCCTTTTGGCAGTCAACAGTCCACTAAAATGGGATGTTTTTCCCCGTGAGATAACTAAGGGGAGGGCGGCTCGCTGAGCAAAATCCCTGACAAATCTCCTATAATAGGACGAGAGCTCCAGAACTGCATGCACTTCCATAGCCGACCAAGGGACTGCCCATTAATTCACCTTGTCAATGTTTTTCGGATCCTGTCGAAGATCCTCAGCGGAGATAACATGCCCAAGGAAAACCACTTGGTCCCTAACCAGGTGGCACTTCCTCGCATTCAGTCGCAGGCCAGCAGCTCCAATTTGACAGAAGACCTCCCCCCAACTCAGAGAGGTGTTCCTTGACTACCGGCTGTAACTCAAGTGGTAGCCCCTTCAGTACTAGCTCCATTAATGACTGAGCCCCATGGGCATCGATTTGAACTGGTGCAACCCCTGGCCGGTGGTGAATGCCGGTTTTTCACAATTTTTCTGTGCCACCTCCACCTGCCAGTAGTCGTCCGAAAAGTCCAAGGTGCTGAACCAACTGGCCCCAGCACCGGCATCTGGCATGTCATCAATTGGAGGCAATGGATGGGAGGCCCTAATCGTCACCACATTAAGACCCCTATAGTTGACACAAAACCTCCAACCTCCTTCTTACTGACAAGCACCACAGGAGAGGACCAAGGGCTGCAGCTCTCCTAAATGATACCATCCCCCAGAAGGCGCTTCACCTGCCTATCCATTTCCCTACAGGTTCTGTATGCCTACTGCTTAATCAGAGGGTGGTCACCGGTCAAGATACCATATTTGATTAGACCTGGGTTGCCTCTAGCACCCCATGCCAAGCTGAACACCGCCTGATGCAAAGCAAAGCCCAGAGCCTCTGCTCCTGATCCAAAGGCAATGGGAAACTGGATACATCCAACAGGACATCATCCACTTGTTGACAATCAAACACATCTGAAGAAACGCGTATGTCATTAGCATCAACATGATGAAAGGCTCCCAGGTGTGAGCCAGGGTGCAGCTTCAGTTCCTGGGCAGATGGGTTTAACAGCCTTGCCAGAGTGCACACAACCTTTACTGATGCTACCGTGCGTGCAACCACCAGGCCACAATCGGTCCACCCATGCGGGGGAAAACCACCCAAACAGGGACAACCATTTCACTGAAAAGGGGAACAGTGGCATCATTAGACAAAAAGACATTACAGCACATTGGAATAAAGTCTGCAGCCGGTAGTCGTGGAATGTCAACACCCCCGAAGCAGAAGAGTCAATGACTGACATCAGTTATTGCATGATTCTGACGCATGAAATCAAAACCTGGGGGCGGGGCACGATGGCGAGTGCCTGGTGACCGGACCTTTGCCCATGGGGTCCGGTCGGGCTCAGCCCGAAGAGGCGACGTGGGATCCCTTTCCCGTGGGCTCACCACCTGCAGGAGGGGCCAAAGGGGTCGGGTGCGATATGTTTTGGTTAGCAGCCGAAGGCGGGGACCTTGGCGGTCTGACCCCCGGCTGCAGAAGCTGGCTCTAGGGACGTGGAATGTCACCTCTCTGATGGGGAAGGAGCCTGAGCTGGTGCTCGAGGTTGAGAAGTTCCGACTAGATATAGTCGGCCTCACCTCGACGCATAGCAAGGGCTCTGGATCCAGTCCTCTCGAGAGGGGTTGGACTCTCTTCTACTCTGGAGTGGCCGACGGTGAGAGGCGATGGGCAGGGGTGGCAATTCTTGTTGCCCCCCAGCTTAGTGCCTGTACGTTGGAGTTTACCCCAGTGAACAAGAGGGTAGCCTCCCTCCGCCTTCGGGTGGGGGGACGGATCCTGACTGTTGTTTGTGCCTATGACCCAAACAGCAGTTCAGCATATCCACCCTTTTTGGAGTCCTTAGAGGGAGTACTGGAGACACCCACCTGGGTGACTTCAATGCTCACGTTGGCAGCGACAGTGAGACTTGGAGGGGCGTGATCGGGAGGAATGGCCCCCCCGATCTGAACCCGAATGGTGTTCAGTTGCTGGACTTCTGTGCTCGTCATAGATTGTCCGTGACGAACACCATGTTCAGGCATAAAGGTGTCCATATGTGCACTTGGCACCAGGACACCTTAGGCCGCAGTTCGATGATCGACTTTGTGGTCGTTTCATCAGATTTGCGGCCGCATGTCCTGGACACTCGGGTGAAGAGAGGGGCGGAGCTGTCAACCGATCACCACCTGGTGGTGAGTTGGCTCCGATGGTGGGGGAGGAAGCCGGACAGACCCGGCAGACCCACACGTATTGTGAGGGTCTGCTGGGAACGCCTGGCAGAGTCCCCTGTCAGAAGGAGTTTCAACTTCCACCTCCGGGAGAGCTTCGACCATGTCCCGGGGGAGGCAGGGGACATTGAGTCCGAGTGGACCATGTTCCGTGCCTCCATCGTTGAGGCAGCTGACCGGTGCTGTGGCCACAAGGTGGTCGGTGCCTGTCGTGGCGGCAACACCCGAACCCGCTGGTGGACACCTGCGGTGAGGGATGCCGTCAGGCTGAAGAAGGAGTCGTATCAGGCCTTTCTGGCCTGTGGGACTCCTAAGGCAGCAGACGGGTACCGGCAGGCTAAGCGGACTGGGGCTGCGGTGGTTGCCGAGGCGAAGTCCCGGGTGTGGGAAGAGTTCGGTGAGGCCATGGAGAACGACTTCCGGATAGCTTCGAAAAGGTTCTGGACTACCATCCGGCGTCTGGGGAGGGGGAAGCAGTGCACTGTCAACACTGTATATAGTGGCGATGGTGTGATGCTGACCTCAACCTCAGGACATTGTGGATCGGTGGAAGGAATACTTCGAAGACCTCCTCAATCCCACCGATGCACCTCCTGTTGAGGAGGCAGGGCCTGGGGACTCAGGGGCGGATTCTCTTATCTCCGGGCACTGAGGTTGCCAAAGTAGTTAAAAAACTCCTCGGCGGCAAGGCCCCGGGGGTGGATGAGATCTGCCCGGAGTTTCTTAGGGCTCTGGATGTTGTAGGGCTGTCGTGGTTGACACGACTCTGCAACATCGCGTGGACATCGGAGGCGGTGCCACTGGATTGGCAGACCGGGGTGGTGGTCCCTCTTTTTAAAAAGGGGGACCGGAGAGTGTGTTCCAACTATAGGGGAATCACACTCCTCAGCCTCCCCGGTAAGGTCTATTCAGGGGTACTGGAAAGGAGGGTCCACCGGATAGTTGAACCTTGGATTCAGGAGGAGCAATGTGGTTTTCGTCCTGGTCGTGGAACTGTGGACCAGCTCTACACCCTTAGCAGGGTCCTTGAGGGTGCGTGGGAGTTTGCCAACCAGTCCACATGTGTTTTGTGGATTTGGAGAAGGCATTCGACCGTGTCCCTCGGGGATTCCTGTGGGGTGTTTTCGGGGAGTATGGGGTGTCGGGCCCCCTGATACGGGCCGTTCGCTCCCTGTATGACCGGTGTCAGAGCTTGGTCCGCATTGCCGGCAGTAAGTCGAACTTGTTTCCGGTGAGGGTTGGACTCCGCCAGGGCTGCCCTTTGTCACCGTTTCTGTTCATAACTTTTATGGACAGAATTTCTAGGCACAGCCATGGTGTTGAGGGGGTTTGGTTTGGTGACCTCAGGATCGGGTCTCTGCTTTTTGCAGATGATGTGGTCCTGTTGGCTTCGTCAGTCCGTGACCTCCAGCTCTCGCTGGATCAGTTCGCGACCGAGTGTGAAGCGGCCAGGATGAAAATCAGCACCTCCAAATCTGAGGCCATGGTTCTCGACCGGAAAAAGGTGGAGTGTCTTCTCCGGGTCGGTGAGGGGAGTCTGCCCCAAGTGGAGGAGTTTAAGTACCTCGGGGTCTTGTTCATGAGTGGGGGAAGGATGGAGTGGGAGATCGACAGGCGGATCGGTGCGGCATCTGCAGTAATGCGGACTCTGCACTGGTCTGTTGTGGTGAAGAGAGAGCTGAGCCGAAAGGCGAAGCTCTCGATCTACCGGTCGAGCTTCGTTCCTACCCTCACCTATGGTCATGAGCTTTGGGTCATGACCGAAAGAACGAGATCGCGGGTACAAGCGGCCGAAATGAGCTTCCTTCGCAGGGTGGCTGGGCTCTCCCTTAAAGATAGGGTGAGGAGCTCTGCCATCCGGGAGGAACTCGTAGTAGAGCCACTGCTCCTCCGCGTTGAGAGGAGTCAGATGAGGTGGCTCGGGCATCTAGTCAGGATGCCTCCCGGACGCCTCCCTGGTGAGGTGTTCAGGGCACGTCCCACCAGTAGGAGGTCCCCGGGAAGACCCAGGACACGCTGGAGAGACTATGTCTCTCGGCTGGCCTGGGAACGCCTGGGGATCCCCCCGGAGGAGCTGGACGAAGTAGCTGGGGAGAGGGAAGTCTGGGCCTCCCTGCTGAGGCTGCTGCCCCCACGACCCGACCCCGGATAAGCGGTGGAAAATGGATGGATCGATGGATGGAAATCAAAACCTACTAAGATAGCTTGACATGCGCCCGCACAACATGAACAGTCAGTACAAAAGACCTGCCTCCCAACTGTTTGGGAAGGGAAACCGTACCCAAGGTGTCCAGTAATTATCCATTGACCGCATGTGCAAACAGGTACTGAGTATGTAATGCATGCTTGGATAAAGCTGGGATGGACCTCCTGAGTTCCTCAGAGATCAACAACACATTCGAACCAGAGTTAAGTAAAACAGTCACATCAACACCTTCTATCAGTCCCTTAACATAGGCCGTAGACTCACCCACCAATGAAGAGTCTGTCGTGGAGTCCAGAATCGTAACTTTAGAGTCACCTTGACCCTATAGAGGCAACGCTAGCATCTGGGTCCTGATACCAGTTACTGGAAATTTCCCTGCTCCTGAACATGTGAGGATGGGGAAGGTGAACGTCGGGAGGGGGACAGGAACCTCACTCCACGTCTTGGCCGATGATCCTGCAGAAAAAATTGATCCCAAGAGCCCTCGTTGTCACATCTGTATGATGAGAAGCCAACAGCGGTCTCTGGGGTCCACCACACTTGAGGAGACCACTCCCGGTCGCTGTAGCCTCCCTCACGTCCACGCTGGAGAATGGCCCCTCATCCGCTTGGCCATCCGAGAGTCCCCGGATGTGGATCTACAGCCGAACCCGCCACAGTCGCAGCAACAAGCCCATCAATTTTCCTGGCATTCCACCGGGCTCTGCAGGCAACCACAGTCAGCGCCATGGGAACGTTCTTCTCAAATCCCTCACTTTGGTGTTCAAATTGCCCATCCTCGAGGAGAGCTGCGCCACAGCCTCACATTTGCAATGACGAGGACAAAGTGGCCACAAACGCATGATCTGGGCCACAGTAGGGCAATCCTGGAGTGTGCGCCCTCAAAGTCTGCCGGGCACGCTCACAACGGCCTGCTATAATCAATGCCTCTTCAAAATTGGTTGCACCTTGTTCATGGCATTTGGGCTGGAGAACAGGGCCAAGACTAACAAGAACATTTTTAAAGTTCATAGTTAGGAAACGCCTCAGCCGCCAGCCTAGAGATATCAGCTGCAGAAACCTCCAAACTCCCATTCGGTTGCCGTCGTCATGCATAGATGCATGTCTGCAAGTAAAGGAGGAACTGTTTCTGTCCAAATGCCTCCTGTCGCTTCTCTTTCATACAAGCATGATCACATTAAATGTTCGGTGGCAAGCTGTCTCACAGCAGGGAAATGCCATCCAATCTGGTTGGGAGGCAAGTCAACATGGCAGCCACGCAACTTCTGCGTCTGGTCCCTCTGGCTTGGGCGTACACTGCAGCTTCAAACTGTTTGATCCACATGGTGAAAGGCACCAGGAGCTCCACTGTCACACTGCAGACACTACCATTCCATGCAGCGGTGCCCCTGCAGCACTCCCCATCCCTATGGTAGTCCATACCATTATACCTCAGTCCCCTCGGCATGATGCACTGAAGTAATAGTGAGCACTGCTAGCCAGCTAGCACAGCTGACTAGAAAGTCCCGCAATTGTCCCAAGAGTGAACAGCTCCAAACCAATATACTGTACACTCCAAACACCATTGCCACCAATGTAGCGTCCGAGGTGCAGGGGCTTCTGGATGCACTCTTCTCAGGGACAACAAGAAAACACAGGACATACTCAGAAAACGTCTCTCTTTTTAATGAATGCTTCACCAGAATGAGTGCAGACAAAAACAAACTTCTTCCTTTCCCCTATAGCCACGCCCCCTCCCCAGGCATAATAAATCAATAAAGGCTGGCAAGAATATTTTATACCTGTCTCTTCTGACAGAATTGTTTTTGTTTTTTTTATTATGTTGGCACTAACGAGTCACCAAAATATTCCAAAATGTCTTACTACTAAAAAATAAAGGGGAGGGGAAAAAAAATAAATGTTATTTTGAAAAAGATATTAGGGTTTTGAAATGGTTGATAAATGGAAACACTTTCTTTCATGTATTCAGTACATTTTATCCGCACTAAGACAGCTTAAATAAACAGTCACTATTTCTTATTCTGATTAAAAACAGCATGCCAGTAAAATGCTTTTCAATTTCTTGAAAAAGAAACTGATAATAACCCATTTTCCAAAGTTAAACTTCCACCTTGGTAACCATGGTTGCCTGTGACTGACACGTAATCCTCTCTGTGTTTATCAGTAACCATGTGCTTCTCAGTTAATTCTCAACCTGCAAAGCAGGTAATTAGGCCGAAACAGCCAGCAAACAAAGGTAAAATAAAACCAGCACACAGACACACCAGACTTAGAAGGAAGTCATGAAGTTGCCATGGAGAGTAGAAGTACATGAGCTCACAACACTGACACGGGTTTGAAGGTGTGAATAGTTCCTGCCACTTTTCCTTCCTGCGGACTCTGCTAAGCAGTTCTCTGACGATTCTCGCATTTTGCCAGCTGATGGGGTGCAACAGCAGTCAGGGCGCCACAGTGGTGGACCCCTCCGAGAAACCGCAAGAGAAGCCAAACACGGCCACTTCCACCGAAGAGGCCACGGCGGTGGAAACAATTGTCGCAGAAGACAAAGATGTGGAACAAGAGAAAAACGAGAGCTCCGGCTGAGCACTGTTCTCCCACTTCTTCTTTTCTGTATGCAAGGTAAGGAAAAAAATAGATATATTTCTATATATTTCCACTATACATCCTTGTCTTCCACTCATCTGCTGAATATCCTCTCACTGTTTCCACTTCCATCACCACAGCAAAAGATATATCACCTGACCGTAAAGCAGGCAATTTATGTCCATTGCATTGGGGTCACTTTGATACAATCACCCCTATAACTTGACTGGTTGTCTCACTGAGGCGATCTGACATGACAAATGGACTGTGTGCTGACTGAGATGGGCTCTGTATGTCTGTGTCGCTCTGTGTACAGATTGGCCTGTCTGGGGGTGAAGGAGGGCCTGTCAGCAGCAGGAGGCGACTCTGCACTACTGTCTGTCAACCTCTGGGCCGTTGACGCGCGTGTACACTCACGCACCCACCCACACACACACACACACACACACGCACACACACACACACGCACACACACACACACACACACACACACACACACACACACACACACACACACACACACACACACACACACACACACACACACACACACACACACACACACACTTTTCTTTTTAAAATAAATATACCATGTATGAAACATACTTTTGTGGTCGCTGTGTATGTAGCTCATACAAAGGCCTGTCTGTTGTGCATTGTAGCACTGGCTTCCGTCTTTGTGGGACTGCCTGCAGCACTCTTTCCCTGTTTTTGTTTGGTTTATGTACCTTCTCATCTCCTCCTTCACTGAAGTGCTTACACACCTCTGGTAAGGGCTGATAGTTGCAGCATCCTCTTTTGAATGCTTCCAATTTAGCTGCAGGCTAGAGCGGCAGCTTTATAAGATAGTCCGTTTGTATTGCAGGAGTAGATACTGCTCTGCAGCTTGGTTGTGTGTTCTTTACATCAGAGGGCTCTTCCTGCTGTCCAATTGAGCCTTTCTGCTGAATAAATGCAGCACCTGCCAAGATTTTAGGCAGCAGCGATAATCCAGTTTTCGCCACCAGGGGGCACGATGGGCCAGTAGAGTGGTGCATTACCCACTGTCACCACCAGGGAGCAGAAGTGATCTTTCCCCATGATGCCTCTGAGCCTGACTCCATTTGCTGAAGACATTTAATCTGAAATATAGGTTGTAAGTTTATTACCAGGCAGTGAATGGAGCTGGAATGGAATAGCCATTTCACAAAGCCATATCAAAAATAACCATCTCAGATGCAGTATGAAATTACATGAAAATATTACCATTATACAAATGGAAAATGTGATTGAATAATGTGCAGGAGAAGATAAATGAAAAGCACTTTGTTGGAAAATGTGCTACTAAATCGGTTTTTAATTTCACTAGTAGGATAAAAGAAGTACATTTTTACCCCATTCCACTGCCAATTGATTAGTAGCCTCACATCTGCAGATAGAGAGAAAGCCTTATCGTTTCATTATCAGTTAATTAATATGCTCACACGCGCCAATTATCTTTCCTCTGCCATTTAACAGGAATGAGACATTGATGTTTTAATGGTGCCAAAATTGGTAACTTCTTTGTTGCTTTAAAGACAAGGGAGGCACATTGATTGACACAGCCAGCCAATGTGAAGAGAGACAATTGAATTAAAAGCAACCTGAGACACTTGATAATTTTAAGAATACTTTTTTCAGTGGCGTAGCTTCTTGATGTCTCCTAACCTTTGCTGTGATCTGAGCTGTTTTGATCGATTAATGTGAAACAAATGTGCAGATGCACCAGCCTGTGTGGTTTGTACTGTACTTTATAGTCTGTGTGTGCGTGTGTGCGTGTCAGATCTAGTGGGACGAAACCATTATGAAAAATTGCATTTGAAGGACATGCAAAATAGCAAAACCATCCACTGTACCGTGGCTATTTAAGGGCCCAAAGCCACAGCAAGTGAAGCAAACCCAGATGAAAGTTAGATTCATCATTATTCAGTGTACTGTAGTCTGTGCACTGCATTTATGGCCAAGAGTCACAGGCCAGTGTTATATGCCAGTGGAAGAGGCAATATTATGGAGGGAAGAACTATTGACATTTTTCATTTCTGCATAAATGCTCTTGGTTGCACATGATGCCCAAGGCTGTTATTCTTTTCTATCACTGGTCTTTAAGCCCGGTGCTCCAGCACTCCAACAATGGGATTTTTGTATGACTGTGGAAAAAAAGAGAGTCTTGAATCTTTGACACTGTCTGCAAAATTAGAATCACAGACAGCCAACTTGAACAAAGAGAATAGAAACAGAGAGAAGGGGAACTTTAAAAAAAAAAAAAAAAAGGGCCCCAAACTGTAATGTAATCTCCGCTTTCAGTAATGGAGCATTTATATGATTGTGTAATGGGGCTGCCACAAATACTTACAAGCAGTGTTCTCAGTTCTGATCCAGCATCTCTTCAAAGATGTGTTCTTCATCTTCTGTGAATATATGATCTGAGGCGTGACAGCCCCGGTTTTTAATCTTACACTGGCCTTGAAGAATGTCACTGATCGCCCCCCCCCCCCACCCCCCCCATCCCCATTTCCACCACTACAGGCTTCACAGTCCATTCTATTCACAACGCCGCACTGCACAAACGCAGCTCCCAGTCTTTACAAAACTGAGGGTTTTTTTTTTATTATTCTGTTTGATTAAAATAACATGTATTCGTTCTTAAAAAAAGAAGAAAGAAAAACACAATTCTGTGGAGACACTGAGTGCTCTCTGAAAAGGCTCCTCACAACCATTTTAATAAACTGAAATCACCACTATCTGCTTTTATGTGACTCATTCAATCATGTTTATAACCTCCCTTGGATGACAAAAGCCATTCAACACATATTCTCTGTTTGGATTGTTTTATGTTAAATCCAACATCCTGATTAAATGTCTGCTGAGTCCAGAAATACACTGATGCATCAAACTTATTGGGCAGTTTTGTTTAAAAGTCTCTCACTGGGTCACTCAGAACCTGTATCAGCTGTTCATCTTAATATGTGACGAAATGATATGCACGCTATTCAGTTCTGTTATCCAGCACAAACCACCACAGATGCATACGCTGCATGTAGTAAACAACATTTACGCTTCGTACACACATAATTACATTCAACATGCACTATATTTTTGCTTTTTGTGGTTCATTCAGTGATTCTTCTGGAGGAGGAAACTCTTGGGTAGGCTGGGTAGAAAAATGAAATGCTGCTGTTTCATTAATTTTTTCTGATCTTCCGTTATTTGACAGTAAACAACAGCTGAGGTTTTGTGTTGGGTTTTTTTTTCATTATTATTTTTGGGGGGTTTGTGTGTAAGGGGAGTTGTTTGTTGTTGTTGTTGTTGTTTGTTTGTTTTTAAATTGGGGAGCTGCTTAATGGAGCACACATCCCCCCCAAAAAAAGGAAAAAAAAGCAATCTTCTTGATGTACAGGGAAAATGTCCCTGGAGCAAAGCCGCTCACATCCATCCACCCGCCGCTTCCAAACGGATTCACTCAAAGTCGACCACAAATGAATACATGGACTGAAATATCTTACCATTAAGTTTTTTTTTTTTTGTCAAATGTCACAGCAATGAAAAGTCTGTAGGACACTGCAAATACATTATGAACGAGTGGAAACCCTATAAAGTCCTGAAGGCAAATAAGATTTAGCTGAAGATAAAGGTCAGGGCGCTGGAGGAGAGATATGGGGAGGCATGTGGACCAGGATGACTTGATTATCCTGGATGGGAGCACAAAGAGACATGTCCTTTTGCAACAAGGTTAGAAGAAATATCAGCTTCTCATAACAGGAAGAGAAAGTGGCTGATATATAAATGTTGAAAATATGAATTCCCAAAGGATGGCGATACACTCGCATGACAACTACTGCAGAAATTCATCATGGTTTTTTTATCAAATGGTTTGGCATTGAAAGTTAAACACTTTTCCCAGGCTGTACTTTTGTAAGGTAAACAATCACTGTTCGCTGGACGCCTTCGTACGCGTCGGGTACATGCAGAGTGATGCTGTTCAAGGCGAACGCTCAAAAACAGCAAACGGAGTTGTAAATGTCAGTCATTCAGCTCAGGTGTCGGGGTGACCTTCAACACAATCGGCTCCTCCTATTGTGAAGGTTGGACGAGTGGGCTGTGTAAAATATCAAATTTGATAAGGGAAGGAAAAGTGCGTCGGCAACTGCAGCTTGGTCAGCGCGTCCTCAGATCAGCCTGTCATCTGACACACTCAGGGAAACTACTGTGGTTGTCAGGAGAGAACCTGGTGGAATCATTATTCAAATAATTTTGCACAAAAAAAGAGAAAAAACAGGACATACTGAACTCATAAGGAAATGGAAGATAACGGAAAGGAAAACAGGAATCCCGCATCTCCTTTTTAATAGTTTTAATAGAACTCTTTTCTTTAAATAGACCTCCTCTTTTTCCCGGTTTCCGCCCAGAGACAAATGTTTTACTCCACATTGTTTATCAAAACCTGCTAAGGATTCTGGGTAATGTATTTAAGTAAAGTGCATTCTGAAGCACAATTGTGGCAACAGCTCATTAAGGGGGTGTTGGTGATGACCTCTGGAGAGGATTTGAGGGGCATAAGGGCAGAAGTTCACATCGAAGCAGAGGGTTGAAGTTATTGTCTAAGATACACAACAAAAAATTACCCCAGTAAAGCAGATTTTACTTGAGAGTATGACAATGAATCTTAGAAATAACTATAAAGTGTGAGCATATCTTGCACTCATATTCACAGTAAAACCCTTTAAAGGTTGCATTTGCTGGTGAAATAACCAGCAAACCACCGATGCTGAACTCACAGCTGCGCAGTAATGTCACATGACCATCAAGAACCATGTGCAAATGATGCCATTTCACACATGGAAAATGTACATGTTGAAGTTTTTTTCTCTAAAGAAACCAGAATATCATCAGTATCATCCTGACATCCCACCAGACTAATGACCGCTGTTTGTATTAGGAGGATGAATGACTGAGGCTTTCCCGAGAGGTGCGTTTGGAATTATTGTTAAACATTCCTTCACATTTCTTGCAACACTTCCTGATTTGATGGATATTTTGTCTGGAAAACTGTCGACGTCTTCATTCATATTCATGCTTCGAAGCTCTAAAATGTGTATACGACTTTCGAACGCCGATGTCTGGTGTCATAACAATTGGCCGAAGCAGCTGTAAAACCTTTAACCGTCTGAGAAAATACATTTCAAAATTAGCAGATACATTTTTCAGTAAAAGAATATGAAACATAGAATTTTCCCTTTGTGCCAAATGGGTTGCACACGCACATGTCTGCTGCTGGTTGTAGTCCTGAAGAGAAAACACTGTTTGAGGTAAAGTTTTCATTGGAAGGCTGCTCAGATTATCTTGCTTTGTTTACTTTTTCCTGGAGAAACTCGCCGAGATTTGCCTTCTCCTAAGTTTATTTGTTTGTGTGCAGACTGTTAATAGTGAGATTTCCTTTCTTCGTGATTGCTATATGAGGAATGTGACCTCATCTCTTGGAAAAATAATTCCAACAGCCATTCAGGGCTTACTGACAACGCCCACCTCTGTTTGTCCCAGAAGCAATACTGCACAAAGAGAGGCCTCTGTTCTTGACGGTACCCCTGTTTTGATACTTATCTGTGCTGGCTAAATAATCAGGTGCTCACCCGAAGCACGTGTGTGGCCTGGAAGACAGCTGCTGCGTCACCTAACTGCAGGTTGGCTCGAAATAAAGGCTGCCTGTTTGGTTTGATCTGTCTTCAGGGTTAGAATAAACAACTGGAAGGCAGTATGACCATCCTGTCATGGTTGAAAGATGACAGGTGAGTTCCCTCACAGAAGGGAAAAAATCATCCCGACTGCCTCCTGGTGGTGGTTTGCAGGATCATTATCTGAGGGAAGCAGACTAAAAAGCTAAAAGCTATGAAACGCCACAGTTATTCAAGTCCCATTGTTACAGTGCTGCTTCACATTCTGGAGTCTGACAGCGGTCTGCAGATATAGGCTAGCTACGTTAAAAAAAAGTGGGAGCAGCTGCTTTGGGAGACATCACAGACCTGTTCCAGTAGGAGAAAGACACCGTTCCTGTCATGATTTGTCACCGTAGCAAACAGGACCCACTCGCAAAAGTCTCAAGGTTTCTAGTTTATTAAAAGGACAGTCAAATTGCAACAAAAGGTAGAAGTCCAGAGGGAAAAGGTTCAAGACGTCACGTGAAACGGGCTGTCAGAAGAACGGGCGGGGTCTGTGGCAAGCTGCTGGGAGCCAGGATCTGCTGACAAACGCTGAAGATCTGGCAAAGGCCGGCAGCAGGGAGAGAGCACGAGTGCTGGTGCAGTGAGGAGGGAATGAGCCGCAGCTGAGGAAAGTGAAGCGGTGGCAGCGATCGGTGCTGGACCTGCCTGCTGTTGCGAGGCAGCTCCTGGCGCGCCTGAAAGAAAAGGGACACAACAAAAGCAGGACGGGCAGGCGAGCCGTGACAGCTCTGGCTGGCCCTGCAGCCGGCGATCATCCAGGTGTCTGCACACGCTCGGCTTCATGCAGAGAACGTTCTCCGGTTCATCCACAGAACACAGGAACACAG
>BJFM01000304.1:0-23852 GCA_016586285.1 Arothron firmamentum | reverse complement strand
ACACACACACACACACACACACACACACACACACACACACACACACACACACACACACACCTCCATATCTTTAACCTAATAGCCATATGTAAGCTGTTTTATCTACAAGAGCTTGCAGGAGAATACATTTATCTATGCATCTAAAAAAAAATTGTCCCTTCTTCATCTTTAATTTCTCTACTTTTTGGTCTTGGTTGAAAATAATTGGCTTCTGCAAATAGCTAATAATCATTGCCAAATCCGTTCTTGGGTAAACGCATTCTGTACAAAATGATTGCACGTCCAAACGACTCATTCTGTCTTACATCGTTTTTCCAATAACAAGTCTGAAATGGTTATTGTATTTTTTTTTTTTTTCTTGTGTGTTTTTTTGCTGTAATCATTTATGGGTTAGTGCTCCAGATGGTGGACATCAGTACAGATTGTGCAGACCAGAATCAATGCTAAAACAATATGAACATGAGCAAGTAAGTATTGAAAAAATAAAATAAAAAAATGTTTACTGACCTAGAAGAACAACTACTCTTTGACAGATCAGGCACACTATGAGGGAAATCAATAAGTAAATTAATATACTTTTATTATTTTTTGTTTTAATAATTAAATAATTTAGATGTGAAAAAGATAATGTAATTTTTATGTAAATATTTAATGAAAACAAAGCTTAGTGGCTGACTGATCGCACACTGTAACCTAATAGTAATTGTCTAAGTAGTTTGTACAAATCTGTCATTAATATACAATAATTGTATTACATGGTAATCATGCTTTCGATCTTCTGCACAGTTTGAATAATCAGTCAGTACTTGGACCCATCAGATGAAAATGCTGTTGTGGTTTGCTGTCTGAGTTTGGAACCTTACATAAGGTGTTAATAAAAATATAATGTTCTGTAACTTTATATTTTTATTAACGTCTTATGTAAGACGTTATTAAAAATACAATATTCTGTAACTTTATTCACCTGGGTTTTCATGACTGTCATTCATCTGCTGAAGCGTGCATGTCACATGTCAGACCAGGTTAGCAATGTGCTAGAAAAAACAAACTTCTATAATCTCACCCGTGCACTTTTACTTTAATTTTAGTTTGGAGTTAAACCCAGATATTTTGCACTTTTTACATATGAAGCTTGTAAAGCTTATTTCTTCCTTCTTTTATTTTTCAGGGGCAGGGTCAAGAAACCTCAAGCATGTATGAGCACATTAGCAGATACATGGTGACATCAGTATCAAACTCATCATCTAGTATTCAGCTGCTGCTTAACAACATAATCTCAGCATCTTATGGAAGGATTTGCCATATTTCTAATGTTCACCTTTTAATGGTTATATATATAATTATATGTGAATGAAGGATAGATAGATAGATAGATAGATAGATAGATAGATAGATAGATAGATAGATAGATAGATAGATAGATAGATAGATAGATAGATAGATAGATAGATAGATGGATGGGTGGATGGATGGATGGGTGGATGGATGGATGGGTGGATGGATGGGTGGATGGATGATGGATAAAGCACTTGCACCCATTGAAAGTCGTGAGCGCTGCCCATACTAATGCACATTTTGCAGTTTTATCTGTGGATTTCGGTGCTTCTGACTGAAGGTTGTTGCATGTAGAAACGCCTCTGCAGTGTTTGGCCTGGGGCTGTGGGTACCGACTGTATATGTGCTCTGAAAGAACTGCACTGTTAGCTTGGGGCCTCTCTGGAGTCTCAGGGCTGATCAGTAAACAGACTGACCTGATTCTGATGCTCTGCCTCCAGCTCCTCAGTCCAGAATCATTAAGCGCAGAGAGATCCTCTTGTGAGCTGACAAACACTACGCGATCTTGGTATTTAGTTGACCACCCCCCCCCCTCCATTTTTCTTCCAGCTGCAGTAAAGATAATGATTTTGGAACAAGATACAGTACTTTGCTTTATATTAAGGAAGCAAAGATAATGGCACCACTTCAGCAAAAATCAATAGGCGTAATTATTTAAAACAAGTCAAGAGAAACGACTTATGGAAACAGTCTAATGTCTCTGTTGTTTTGCTTCAAAAAACCAAATTGCTAGGTTGATTCAAACACAATGACTTAAAATATTATTTTCGCGCTTTGTAGGAGAAAATTGGATATTTCAGAAATATCGACAGCGATGTTTCTTCGCTCAGCTGTAAACCTAAACAGTCAGTTGGAAATGTCAGGGAGGATTTTTCTATTATATTTTTTGTTATATTTGGAGAAAACATGCTTAAGCACAGAAAACAACACTGATGAGGAAAGCAGCCACCAACATCTCCAAAAATGGTCAAATTCCTCTTTGAAAAAGTGCTGATTGACATGACTGAATATGAGCACCAAATACTGGCAACCAAGGATTAGACACAAATAAAACCACCCTGATCATGTGGACTCAAGACTTCTGTTTTAAACAGCAATTATTTTTTTTTACTACTTTAGTGTTCTGGATCATTTTTACTGGTTGGGATGCCAGACTGACACAGTCAGACAGAAATAGTGAATCTGTGAGATCAGAATGCTTCATTCAGGATAAACACCCAGAGACCAGACCCTCACTCTACAATAACACTCTCCCCATGCGTCAGTAGATCTACAAACTGAGCTTCAAGAGCAATTTGAGTGCAGAAATCCTTGACCCTAAACATGCAGCATATGTGTGGTGTAAACATAAAAAGTCTGCCTTTAAGCGCCATTCTTGGACTGGTCACAGCCTGCCACCTTCACCTGCTCAGCACACGGCAGGGAATCATGCCTGAATGTCCGAAGTTATCCGCTTTAGTGTGACTACATTTAGTAAAGACAAATAATTCTACAATGCAAAAACTAACAATCCTCTTTAATGTATAATCAAATTGGGGTCAAATGTCTCTCTTGGCTTGAGACCCACTAATAGCATCCAACACTGTTTAATTAGTACCAGCAAGAGATTTATAAGTAGTGACTGAGCGCAATATAATGTATGGTATAATAGATTTTGAATAAATTTGTAATTTATCATATATAGCCAGTCAATGCATTTAAAAGCTAAATGCTAGAAATGCTAACCCTGGTAGAGGCCTGAGCCAATACACATAAATAAACCTAGCAGTAAACACAGTAGTCCTCTCATTAAATCTAAGACTCGACGCAGAGAAACTATTACTTCTATTCACAGTCAGTAAGATTATGGAACGTTATCTTCTCCATCGCTCTCATCCTGATGTGGTTAATGTGCACATTTGGAGATCCATCATCTCTCCATTATTCCTTAGAACGTATAGTATAGGCTCCGTCCCAAGAGTGGTCTGTGCTGGCTCCATTGTCTCTCCTGGAAATTAGTGATGAAAGGAATTAAAGAACAGGGTTAATTAAGAAAGAGCTTAAAACATATCTGCTAATCACAGGAATTTACAAACTGAGCACGGTATCTACCCTCATTCATGTTAATGGCCAGGAATGGCGATACAGAAAAGTGCTGGAAACAATATAAGAGGCTCATTAAACTGCTGGCAGTAAGATGATTCTGTCTTGGTAGAACGCATAGAAATCATGGAGGAAGATGTTTTCTCCTTAACGTCACTCTTAATGGTGTAATTAAAGATCACAGTGTTCGACGATAATGCATAAGCGCTGTTGCGATGAGCAAAATTCTCCAATCCTCAAGGTCTCTAATCAGGATAAAGTCACTGAAAGGGCCAATACAGAGGTCTGTATCTTCTGCATGCATACAGTACATATGATGTTTGTGCTCCGGTGCATGTGTGTTTACTCCCTGACCTCTCAGCGGATGCAGAGCATACACATGGATTTGCTGTGACATGTTTACAGTAGAACAGATATGACCTTTGTAGATACAATGAAAGCACATCACATAAGATTAGAAAAGAATCTCCCCTCTGGTTCAAGTGCTTTAAGAAAATTATCCTTCAAAACACACTGATGACCTACTCAAAGTTAGTTTACGCTTTACTTGCTTTTATGCTTTAACCTGCCTGATTTTCTCCTTCCATATCTGGACCTGATTTTCTTTGGCTGTGGGTATAACATTGCAGGTGGGAAATGGGGAATGCTTTAAAAAAAAAAAAAAGAAATAAAATGAAACAACATGCAGCTTCATTCTCAAGGCTGGCAGGGTTGGGCTGTGCCAGCTGCTCGAGAAACCCCCACTGTGGGAAAATTTCTCCTCGGCTAATGGAAGACAAATACCTCGGAGAGTGGCAGAGATAGCATGAAAACGATTAAGGCGTGACCCAGATTCTGTTGTGTCTCTGGCCTTTCACCGCAGTTGACAAACACAGGACGGGTTCTCCCTAATGAAAACACTGAAGAAACACTGGATGCTAATGAAGACAAGCCCAACATCCCAGGGTGCAGCTGGCACAGATTTGGGCATGAAGGGAGACGGTAGGCGCCCACTTGTTCCATAAAAGTCTATTAACACTAATAATAGAAATGTAATCCTCATAAACACATAAGGTACAAACACATTTACATGTTGGGAACATGATAGAAGGGAACATGAACACATTTCTCAGCTTTCTGCTTGTGAACCTTTGCTTCATCAGTTGACATTTAGTTTAATATTCCATTCGGTATAAAATTCTAATGTAACAGTTGCTGATTAAAAATTCTAAATCACATCACTGACTGCATGAATTTGCTCTTCACAATGTTGTGTTTGCTCCATCTGATCCTATTTATGTCTCCAGCAAACACTTCTCACTGCCTGCAGAGCTTGCTTGTGTTTGTTTGTTTGTTTTTCCCCCTGTTTCCAGAAGCTGTTTTTTGCAGAGATACACAGCACAATGACAGTATATATTTCAAAAACCTTTCAGCACTTGATCACCCCTGACCAACCTGTAGCGAAGTGTTAATTGTCGCCTGGCTGCATTTTGTTTCTCGACTTCTCCTTCTTGGGAGAGGAGAAAAGGAACAGGAGTTCCATACAAAAAGAGCAAAAGCCCCTTGATCCACTGGTGTTGTAGCATATCGTTCTGGGACTCCGGGGAGAGGTGCTCGCATCCCACCGAGGAGAATCAACCCACGCCTTAGTGGCAAACCTGCCCCAGAACTCTGCAGGGTTAACATCAATGTAAAGCATGAATGATACATGACAGACCAGGCTTTTCTGCATGAGTACTCAGGCCAAAAGCCTTGCTGCAATCACGTGTAAAACGTAGCATGTAGCATTTAGCATTAAAACACACATTACTCTCTAACTCTTATTGTATTCTCTTCAGCTTTTGATTCTTTATCAGTTCCAACTTGGGAGCCTTCCCTCTATAACATATATTATAGAAGAGAACAGGAAATCAGAAGAGAGAGAGAGAGAGAGAACTAGTGGTGGTGGTAATTTGTATTAATTCCTTTTGTTGCAGACTTTTGACAGTCTTAAGGGATTTGTTTAGCAGATATTCCAGCATCTTAGAAATGAATCTAAGCAAAGCAAAACATTCCACAGTGTTTGTAGCAGCCCCGATGTCATGTGCACAACAAATCAATAGTGTTGTAGTTCTGCTTACTGCCAGTAGGGGGCACTGATATAATACAGGACCCTGCCAATCTGTTATGCCTGGCTGGCCCACAGAGATGTTTGCAGTAATTCAGGTCCACTGCCAATATATAAATAGGAATTCTGCTGTTAGCACAAAAGTGTGGATGTGCATGGATTTGTGTATGGTTGAGTGGGGGGTACCTCTGGACGAATGTGAATTGGTCCCTTAGTCCCATTTCAACATCAAAGTAATCAAGGAAAACAAGCTTTTATAATCGAAAGTATGCAATTAGAATAAAGCAGAACTGTCCTGGCTGCGTGCACTGCCAGAATGAAGAGATTAAATGGGTAAAGAGAGAAGGGAAGCACAATCACTGGAGCTGCAGCCATCGGACACACTCACAACAGATAATGTTGAGCCTTTAATTTTCTCCCCTGTACTGTTTTGTCAAAGACTGACTGACTCAATCGTGGAAATGCCAATCACTACAGACAGCGGACAGATCTCTTTGTGGAAAAAAAGGACATAAAAACAAACCTGCTTCTTTTGTACGTAACACAAAACACCAGAGATGTTAGAAAAAGAAAAAAAAAGTTCTTTCTGTGTTATTGAGTTTGACAATGCGCTTGTACTACACCATCAAGTGGAAGCACACACGAGGATGTGAGCTACAAGGACGAGTCAAAGAGCACATAACCTGCTACAATACTCCTGCACACACACACACACACACACACACACACACACACACACACACACACACACACACACACACACACACACACACACACACACACACACACACACACACACAGAGAAACTCGACACTACTCTCTATAGGCAGACCCCATGCTGTCCTATCCTATGCAGTGTCAAAACAATGATCAACATTTGGCTGCTATAGGAGCCCTCTGGAAACCAGCCAAGCTGAATGGGCTGTTTTGTTTCACTGAACAATGGCTCTGCTAAAAGTACTTAACAGCTGTGCTATGCTCCTATTTCCCCACAGACACACACCGGCACTATAAGCTAGGAAGTGTTCCTTTGTGCAGTTGCTCATTTCTTTAACCAACTGGGAGATACAGTGTATTTAAAGACTTTACAGCGTTTACCGCTTTGAATGAGGAACAGGGACCACGATTGCCATGGCGAGCCTGTTCTGTTCCTCTTGTGTCGAGGGGATACAATTAGCTACTGCCTCTGTACAGACAGCCCTGTTACAGAGATGAAAAAGTCCAAATAATCAATATAACCGGTTTTATTGTCAGACATGTTAAGGTAGTCATCTTCTCTTTATTCCTCTGGCATTTCCAAAAATCCTTTCTTTTTCCAAAAATAAAAACAATCAGGTGTCAGATGAATCTAACACGGTGATGATGGCCATGATAGCCACGTGTCTTGACTTCAGGTAGATGGCTCTGGTGTTGCTGCATGCAGGTCAACGCTGCTCTCCATAAGTCTGGACCTAACAGCTGTCATTTTAGATTGATTTCTCCCCGAAGCCCAGTGTAATAAACACTTGAGAGAGAGAGACTGCGGCAGGCTGATGCGTGAGTGTAATGAGGCTCTGTCACATGACTGACACACAATGTTCCTGCCTCTTCTCTGCTCAGATTCAGATGATCCCTGTGGAAACCACGTCGATTTATTGTCTCACATACCAGTCATTCCTGCTGTACCCGTTCATCTAACAGCGGTTCACTTTGAGAAATGGGGGGCAAAAAAAGAGATCATTTTCATGCAGTAAACTGACTTCAGTTGGCCCGCAAGCGATTTTAAATATTTTTGTATTTATTTTTCAAGGCCCCTCCATTAGCTTGAGCACACAAAGAGCTTCCCAAAAAAATTTGAACTTTCAGACTTGCTCATTTGTCTCAAATACAATGCTTAATTGACTTTGTTTTCTTTGCTTTTTTTGCCGTTTAAATGTCAGTTGTCTCTTTCCTTGTGGCTGACTTCTGTTTTCATCTCAGTGGGCACATTATTTTATGCTCTAAGCATAAAGGTGCAGGCTTTGCTCGCTGTCAATCACCTGACACACTCCAGAAAACTCAGCCAGAAAAATAACACCTCAAACAATAACAATAATATTTCAGCACGTCACCTTGGAAACTTGTCAAATCTATATAAATATATTTATATATATATATATTTTTTTTTGGCTCACACTGCTTTTGTTCAACCCAGCACTCAATTTCCAGCTACCTCTTGTAACAAATTGTAAGTTTTCCCTCTTCGAGTAATAAAAATATGAAAAAATGCCGAGCACTGTGAAATGACAAATGGCACGCACAGCAATGACAGGAGCGGAGTGAAGTCACGTTCGTGTGGGCGTGCTGGACAAACATCGCTGCTGCCAATGTGGCGTCCACCCTTGCTGCCACATCTGTCGCAGATGTTTGTACTTCTTTGCATTCACGTTTGATGGTGAGGGTCCACCTCTGAGCCTCTTTTATCCCACTCTCCTCCTTCAAAGAGCAGCTTCTCAAGTAGCATCACCTCTTCTAATTAATTTGACTTGCCTAATTAACTTTATGGCCGCATGTGTTTAAAACATTCCATCATTTAGCTAGCATGAACCGCTTTGTCGGCCTTCTTGTCTGAAAAGCTTTATTAAGCATTATGGCTATCTCTGCAAGCGTGTTGCTATGTTGGAATCCATTATTCTATCTTAACTGTACAATAATATTTGTTTAACCACTGTAACAAGCCGAACGAGCTTCCAGTCGGCCGAGCACATTAGCTATTTTAATAAAATGGTGATGAGCTGACAGAGCTGCAGAAATAGAGGAACTGTATGGGGAATAGATTGTTCCTCTCTGCCAAGCAAGTATTGAATTGTGCTCATCGCCAGAGAAAGATGGTGGTGATCAGCGTTCTCTTGCTGCTGGGAGTACGATGAATACACTGGCTGCTTAAAGACGCATAATTCTTAATGTAAGTCGGTTTGGATGAGCCTGCTCTTTGTTAAAACAATGAAACAGAAAAACACAACTGAATGAGATAATTTATTCAACATGATAATGAGCAGCTTCGGTGCCTGGCGTCAATTTAATATCGACACAAAACCGATTTTAATTTTATCTGTGTGTCTTAAAACAACGCTGGAAAGGTGTTGAGTTCACAGTAATAATTCAGTAATTATAACAGCTTTAATTTAGTGAGGACAGTCGTCTCTTAAATCCCCTCTGAAGAGCAGAGATGAACATTGACATACTCCTTGTCCTATGAAGTAAACATAACTTTTATTCCCAGATGGGTGTTCAGATCCTTCATAATCCACAGCCAGTCTTCGTCCAGAAGAGCAAGCACCGCTGATGTGTTCCAGTACAGATGGGGCATGTCAGCCTGGCTGGCAGCAGACAGAGAGGCCCAGCGATTTAAAAGAACTCCTGTTTCCCATTATGGACCATTCAGAGCGAATTTATGTTGAACGGATTTCTCACAAATGTGCTCACTATAGCCTCCTGGTGCATGAATGCCATTTATGTCTGCATTTTCTCTTATGTGACCACTAGTTGGCGCCAGAAATATCCTCATATAAGGAAAGCAGGGCTGAGTCAGGGGAAATTATTATTATGGTGGCAGGAGGTGAAATGGTTACGTCCACCTATGAGGACGCAGGATGTTTAGGAGATAGATCTCTGGCCTTTACTGTGAAAGAATATGAGTTCCCAGTCTGTCATTTGGGCATATTCTAATTTTAATGATTTTTCTAATGACTTTTCCTGTTACTCATTATTATTCTCTCACATTCCACCTCTGATTGCTAAGCCCAAACGTTAGAAATGGATTTATATTAGCGCCACCCCCCATAAAAATGGAAAAGCCCGTTTGTGAGATTGAAATGAGTCACGAGGACCAGCTGTGCCCTCTGACCTTTTGTACAGAATTCTACGTTTAGTTTACTGCCAGCTCGGACTACTGCTCTACAGTAAAACCTGGCATCCGGACACGGGTTTAAAAGCAGCGCACATGTGCCATTGATTAAATCAAACCACCTGATTGACTTGATTGAATTTGCCTGCGGAATGCTAAAACTTCATTAGGCTGTCTCGAGGTTGCATGAGTAGCAGTGAGAAATCCTTGTCGCGCACAGTCATGCTGTGATCCGGGGAGCAGCTACAACTCTCTGCTTGTACTACACGCTCGACTCCCAGCCTCCCTTTATTGTATGCAGGGATCGTCCCCTTCACTCCCTCAACAGGGAGACCTCATTAAGGCAGGTTAAGGCAACCCTCTAATGGTTCCTCTCAGCACTAATAACACTGGGTCAGCTAATATTACACACCGCTTTGTTCTGCTCATCCAGCTATTTATCATGTATTATTAACAGGCAGGTATCAAGAAATCACTGCTATAATCAGGATGGTGTTTTCCCTCGGCCTGAGTTAAGACAGACAACGCTACACGTGTTAGCGGGTTATGTATTATGAGCAAAGCGGGGGAGGTGCTCCTTCAGCCTGATGATTACATGTTAAAAATCAGATCCTTCTGTGGCATGTATATGTAAAGAAAGCAGCAGATAAAACCATCAGAAATTGTGAAGGTCCAACAAAAACAAATCCATAAGAACAACAGTTATTTCCCCAATCAGCCCAGTTGATCAGATTATCTGTGCTCCACTGTACTTCCTAGAAGGTAAAGCTTTGTCTTGCATTTCTGAATTTTTCAAGAGTTCTGCAAGTACTTCTCAGCATCTGTTTAAAATATGAAGCACAATAGTAAAACCCGTGACAGGACCCGCTCCAGACTTTGGGAATTTCGCCTGCGTCAACGCTTCATTGCCAAGCAAGGAAAGATGATGTGATTTAGCATAATTTAAATAATGCCATTCATGGAAATGTGCAAGGGAGATGAAGTTTTAATGCTGCCTGGGATAGCACCACAATTAGGATGGCTTTTCCTCATTAGCCTGATGCCTCAATCATTGTTCATATACATACACATATTTCTATTCTTTTTTTTTTTTTTTTATAAAAAAGTAACAATTTTATCAACCCTGCATCTTATGTTATTTTGATCAGCACAGCACATGGAGGAGGGTGCACATTAAATCATTTAATTTATTTCCCCAAAAAATTACAGGCTATGTCAGCAGCAGATGTGGTGTTCTGGCTTGGTTACGTAATGGTGCTTTCAGCCAAGTTGTTGTATTGGGCTAGAATGATTTTTTTTCCAGTGTGGTAGATGACAATCATAAAACAGAAAAAATCTTTTACACCATCCTGTCTGTCCTATTCAGTGCCACTCAACAATGTGTCCCCCCCCAGTAATTTCATATGCAAAACTCAACATTTAAACATTAACGTGCTCTTTAAAGTTTAAAATGTATTTGCAGCGTAAACCGTTAGCCCCCCCAGATAACTGATGTCAAACCACTCCCCAGCACATGCACACATTTACAAACATACACTTTCACAGAGATTACAACACCAATTAAATGGTGTTTTCCTGACATCCTCCCATCAATGCGGCAAAGCAGTTGGCTTTTTTCCCTCACATCAAAGCCCATTATTCTTTTGTTTCTCTCTTGAAATCAACATCTGCCCTGAGGTTGTGGGACTTTTTATTTTTTTCTCCTCTTTTCCAACCGGAATCCAAATTGTCTGTGTGCCCAGAAATAATGGAGATGGCGAAACAAAACAAACACAAGGAATTTTGCTATTATCACTCCAGAGAAGAGGAATTGTTTATTGTCTTCCCCTCATCCCTTTCTCTTTGTTGCTTTCGTGTGTCATTGCTCATTATTTTGAACACGCCATGTGCGGAACCCAATGGCATGCACCTCACAATTTTAAGCACACTGTTACTCAGCCACGTGTTGTAACTGTGGGTTTAAAGGTCTATCTTCAATGTGCGTTATATAAAATAATGTTTTAAATATAACATCTTTGTCCCCCTGAGACTCTCGCCTGCTTGGTGTGCGCTGGTTTGTCGAGGGCGATTGATCTCTGCTGGGTTTCACTTTTGCCTACAGAGAAAGAGAAAAAGGAGGGAAAAAAAGAAAAGAAACCAAGCTTGACATAAAACAAATGTACGTGGAGGTGGGGGTAAAAGCCCTGCTGACGTCGCCTCTCGTTTGGTTTTATGAGGTGTCAGAATCTGTGGTCACTTATAGCAAGAACAATAAAGAATGTGGATTTCAAAATGTGGCTGACTTTTTTGCTGATCATTGCAGGAGATTGTGGACATGGACACCTATGGAAGGACAGACTCCTTTTATCCTGGATCGTACAGTGTTTGCAGGTCTAGCTTGTTTGACTTTCCCCGTTTCCACATAAACTCTAACATAACCTGATGTTAGCCTGATGTGGCGCTAATACAGCTAGCATCAAATCTTCTGTTAACAGCATTGTTTTCATTGAATACGACTGGAATTTCTTATGCTCGGTGTGTCCAGTGATGAAGGTCTTAGGTGAAGATGAGGGGTGCGGAAGGTGCTGCGGCTAGGCTAGAAATGTTTGACACCAGGCTGCATTTAAGATGCCGTACAGCTGGACACGATGCACACGTGGTCCAGTGCATCAATGAATACCCTGCCCCTATATGGAGACCTTTCATCAGACTTCAAATTAAAACCTCCACCTCAATGCTGCTCTGTTTGAAATTACTCACATACTTTTTACTCTGGCTGATGCGGGTTGTTCCTGGGCTACAACAACAAAAAAAGGAAATCTTTTATTCTGAAGGAGACAAGAAAAGTTTATTAAAGTAATAGCTATTCAAAAACTGAAGTTTAAACCTTTCACATTCCTAAACACAATTCCGCCTCATTTGATTTTTTGAAAAAGAAGCTCGAGGCAAATTTCATTTTCAGCCCATCTCTGCAGACTCAGAGTCAGAGTGATTGAACAAGCCTTCATGCACAGCACATACACAGCAGCCAGCTTCTCTCCATTTCCCCGAACACGGGCGCAGAGTAAACTGGAGGTTAAATGAAGAGGCTGTGCAGACTGCGCCATTCATCCTTGACACCCGACTTGTAGCGGGTGTCAACGTTGACAGCTTCCATACTGTGTGACAGAATGATGAGCTGGTGGTGCAGAGGTGAAAAACAGAGCAGAGTATGTGCTATACCGTTAGATGACCTAAGACATGAAAACACTTCACACCGAGTGGGTTTTTTTTATCTCAGCTTGAGATAAATATTGAAAGTTTTAAAAATGTCATTAAAAATTATTTAAATATGGTCGAATTACAAGAAATTAATGTCCAAAGATGTATCTGGTCCCAGACTGAAGCCATGACAAAGTGCAGTGCATGCTGGGTAAGAGAGTTCTGCAAACGCCGTTAATTGCTGCAATTTAGAAGACCACACACTAGAGAGACACACACATGAAAAAATGTATCACCTGTATGCCATCAATTACATTTTTTGACCTCAGGCATTAAATGAACTAGCAGTTGAGACATATGACAAGAAGATAGAAATTTCAAAGTTTAGAAGTACCAGAATCTACCTTAAAATTGGCCCGCTACATTTCATCACAGTTTTTCCTCTTTTCAAAACAAACCTATTTGATTTTCATAAAAAAACTTGACCTTTGTGGAAACACTTTCAAAACAAATTTCATCTTCAAAATATACAAAGTAATATTAATCTTAAGGTCAAAATATTCATTATCAATAATACCTCAGCAAAAACCCTGCGAAGCTCCGCTGAAACGCTCAAGGCAGTTAGGTTTCAGGGGATTGGGGTTTTTGGCTAATGTAAACCAAAGGTTAAACAAATGTTGTCCTCCTCTGAATTTAAATATCCACAGCTGCAACAGGCTGGATTACTTTTTTACCATGCACGCTCTGTGGAAGGTTAGAGCGGCGCAACCTCTCTACAGGTTCTTTGTTTAAGTCATGAATCCCTGAGAAAGATCCAGCCTTCATTTTATTTTCATTTAACTTCTATTATGCTGTTTAATATTTCAAACCTTTCATTTGCATTTAAATTTATGAGATCTTAAAAAAAAAGGAAATATTTTTCAAGCTGAGCAAACGTGGATATTCTAAATTCTAAATATATTCTAAAGACAGGCTTTATTTCCAGCCGTTGTTATAGTTTATGTCAAATTTGATGAACAAATTTGAGATTTTGACTTAGTGCTGATATAAAATTCTGCACCTTTTAGTCGTTCTTCCATGAGAGAAAGTTGTTTCTGAATGGACAAGGTCCTGGGTCCTTCTCTGCAATGGTGTGGCACTGACAACACAAAGAAGGAAAGTGAATACCAATGGGAGTCTGCTTGGCCCTCGACGCAGCCCTGCCCACCGGCAGACAAACACTGCCAATTAGCAGCGGGCCCCCGCTCATTAGCCATGTGTTCATTTCTGATTAACAGGACACATTCACAGCGTCAAGTCCAGGCAAACACAAAACCTTTCCCCTGGGCGGTGGTTTTCTCCTCTTGTCTTCATCGATGTCAATTAAAAAGGTTTTATTATGATGCTAACTGTGAGACCACTCTGATGACCATTATGGAAGGTGTGTGTGTGTGTGTGTGTGTGTGTGTGTGTGTGGGGGGGGGGGGTGAACTCGTTACTGTACTGCTCCTTTGTTTCTGTCCGTAAGAGAGATCCTTCAGCAAAATACGAACAAAAATCATGCGCTTGGTTTGACGATCTTGAACTCATTCTGAAGAGGACAGGAACTGGGAATTGGCCCCTTTATTTATTTATTTATTTTTTGCTTGTCTTAAGTGGCTTCTGGAAAGTGTTGGCAAGAATAACATTCTCTTGTGTTGTCCTGAAGTTCATGGCTTTATGCAGCTTCTGGTTGGACAGCTGCTTCTCTTAGATGGGAGACGTGACTTGAATGGCAGCTGTATATCAGATCTGGGGCGGCTATCTTATTTCAGAATGGGGGGGAGGACATAAACAGGACATTTTCTCAATTGCAAATCATTGCGGGGGAAACCAAAGTTGCCATTATAATGTTTAGCAAATTCTGTGCAACATAGTTTTAAATTATTTCATTTATCCATTTTTTTTTTAAATTCAAAAAGTCCTCCTGATTTTCGTTCTTCCCAAACACTATAGAGAGGAGATGGATTTTTGTGCCTTATTACAACTTCTGGGTCAACTTCTGATTAAAAAAAAAAAAAAAGAACACACACACACACACACACACACACACACACACACACACACACACACACACACACACACACACACACACACCCACACACACTAAACTCCAGATCTTTTTCCAGTTCTCCAAGAGAATCATTTACATTTTTAACATCATTGATACTTGCAATTTTTTGGGGAAGCTATATGTGGTTCTCTTACAACAGATGTGCATTGTTATTAGATTTACATTTCAGCTATATTTTTGCTAGTTAGCATGTAAAGCAGCAAAGAAGAGCCACGATCACACATGGAAATAGAAGATTTGATTAAAAGCCTTGGCAGCAGCTGTTATGTTCGACATCAGACTTTCACTTTAAAATGTTGTGGGTGGAGCTTAAGTGAAGGCCGGACCAATCACCAAACAAGTAAATTATGCACGCTATCAAGATTTATTCCTTTTTTTTAACAGTGATGGAAGAAGATGACGTCTTTTTGGAAATATTTAAATATTTTCTCTCCAGAACCAGCAGTTGAAATCTTTCAGAAGAACTTTCATTGATGCCTGATTAACTGTGGCACATGGATGTCACATGACTGATGGGTATCATCCTTAACTGAGTTTTTTAAATCAAAAAAACAACATCTAAATTATCTGAGCAGTTAAAAAAAACAATTTTTAAAGATGCTTTCTTTACTACAAGAGTGGAGATTTGCTTATTTAATCCCTTATATCAGCTTCAGTGATCTGTCAAATGAAGGACAGTCTTCATATTTTCCTTCTCCTGCTGGTAGTACTTTAAAACGAAATGAATGCTATGATTTCTGTCCTCTTGAAATCTGCAAGAAGTAATTTTACCATCTGTGCTCAAGGTCTGATATGAACAGGGAGAAATGATTAAAAAATGAAAGAAAAACCAAGCACTCAGGGTACTTTGTCTAGGAGCAAGCAAAGGTCTGTTCAGCACAGACCTTAAATAATTTTGGGCTGCTACAGAAGCAGCCTTTCAGCATTTCACTGAATAAATGTGCAGGCAGTGTTGTTTTTGTCGTACCTTTGTAACAATTTCATATTCTGACCTAGACGATTATTTTCCCTCTCGCAGTTATTGCTGTGAATCCAAAAGAATAAATGTCAAACGACTAAATAAATCATTGCACCAGCAACACGAGCTCGTATCTTGTAGCCTTGCTAATGAATTTTCAAGTCATTTAGCTGGATTTATAATTATCCGACAGAGTGGAAGTGAGAGTTGATTTTTATGTGGGGGAGGAGTGAGAGGAGAGGAGGGATCACCAAAAGAAAAAGCTCATAAAAGACAATTAGCTCAATGTGGCTTGACTAATTAAATAGGAAGAATAATGGCAAGGGAGGAAACAAGAGATTCTTGTCTGAGAGGTGTTGATGTGGGGAAAACTTGAACTACTTCATGATGTATACAACTCTAGAAATGTTATAATACAGTTTATTTTCTTTGTTTGAGATTTCAACATTTGGCAAGTTGTTGCCCACAACATATGTCACACAGGCAAAAAGGTTCCTGGATTTGATTTTGAAGGTTAAATGTTCTCCCCAATGTCTGTGTGGGGTTTTCACAGGTTCACTGGGGTTGATTGAAGACTAACTTGCTTGTAGATGTCCTGATATGGACTGGTGA
Organism: Arothron firmamentum; assembly: GCA_016586285.1. Taxonomy (NCBI): domain Eukaryota; kingdom Metazoa; phylum Chordata; class Actinopteri; order Tetraodontiformes; family Tetraodontidae; genus Arothron; species Arothron firmamentum. The sequence continues at coordinate 7,642 of BJFM01000304.1, read as the reverse complement.
CCCGTCCAAACCAACCCAAACATGGATTTTCATTATTAATCGATTCTGCATCGATGTAGAATTCTGATGACACAAGCCGCAGTTAAACTGTGACAAAATCATTTTTCAGGGTTTAATTGACAAAGAGGTTTCAACTTTAACTAAACAAACGACTTGCTTGTTCTTTTGTTGTTTGTTTTTTTATGGATCCTTGCCAATGTGCTCTGAGGCACACTAAATATGTTTATGCGGAGCACGATGACAATCTGTAACATTTATTTTTAATGATACTTGTGGAACAATGACGCAAATGCATCTTCACACAATAAAACCCTGCAAATATCCTGCTGCTGCACCTGATCCAATCTGATAAATATCTCTTAAGCATTACTTTGGAACGTTTAAAAAAAAACCGTTGCTTTATTGCAGGCAAAACCAACAGAGGACGTGGCATAAGAGTGCTGACAGGAATATTAAGTGAGGCAGCCTGAACAATATAGAATATAAATGAGGTTATTTTACACTGCAGAGCTCTGCAAACCGACACACAGACTCCTCTCTTTGTAATAAATCATTCCCATTCAGACAACCTCTACTCTTAGGGCTTTGTTTAATACTATCTGCAATAGAGGAGAGAAATAAATTGGTTTACACTGCAAATAGGGGCTGTGCTCGGAATGTATGATGTTGTGAAATATAGAATATACTTGACTTATTGATGATAATGAACTTGCAGATGGAAGAATGTGCATGTAGGGTGCCACGGGAGTAATGTTAAGAGGTGGAACTGGAGAGAAATCCCAAGTAAACAGTAAATGTAGCAGAGTATGATTTTCTGAAATAGCGTTTTACTTCATGCCCAGCCCCTTTCACCCGAACAACATAAAAATGCAATTTATGTCTGTAGTCACGCCGACAGTGCTGCCTGTGTTGAGGTAAGATAAATATTTTGTCAGAGATGCTAAGGGCTAAAGATAAAATGACAAGTCTTCCCCTCAGAAACACTCCTTGCTTGTCTCCTTCTTCGGGTTATTGTGGCAGAAGCAACCTTTGGCGGATTGCTATTTTTCCTCGTCTGATTTACAGACACAAAAGAGGCCGTGGTTGGTTATCGTCTCCTTTTTTCTTCCTAAAGGAAACAGCACCTTTTTGCCAGTTTTCTGCCTGTGGTTGTCAGAACGCCGAGAGCTCCAGAGTGACATTGAGAATTATGGCTGCGCCTTAAACATGCTCCAGCAGTCTGAAAATGAGAGCAACGTGCCAAAGCTATTCCCCTCAGAACAGTTACATAAGTGGGACAGCCACTAAACACAAAGATGTGAACACTTTAAAGGTGAATTCAAGAACTAATCACTTTTATTGCTTTGCCCATTTATGACGACGGCTCGATGTCTCTGTAAAAGCGAAACTATCTGTGAACATATGGAATGTGACATTTGAGGCCACTTATCACACTGCTGTGTGAGGGAAATTTATGTACTTTATTAAGATACTTTTTTGTCTACATCCATGAATCTGTTCCTCCACCATTGGATTTAATGAGTGATTTTTCTTTTTTTTTTTTTTTTTTTTGCTGACCAACCACAAAACTGTTCTCAGTGTTCGAAAATGAAAAGTGTCTTCTACATTGTACCCCACCCACAACTGTGAGGATTTGGGGCATGGCTTCAGCTCCTGATGATCCTGTTGTTGTTGTTGCTTCCTGTACCCCATCGGATTCAGAGGTGCCCTTAAAGATCCTTCGACCTCAGAGAGAGGAAGACACTCTCAGATCAGATACACAACCAGGAGGGTTGATGCTCTACTTGTTCTGGAGAGGAAACCAGGGTTATCCTAACTGGTTTCATTTGAGCAATATTTTTGCCCTGATGATTAGACATTTGTCACATACGATGAACAGCGTAATAAAAATGGATAACGCTCTCTCTGGGGAGTGTCCGGTCGTTTGGAGAGGCTTTGCTGAGCTGTAGTCCAAGCTATATATTTCCTTCTATTCCCAGCTCATCACGTATTGACGATTTGTCACCGCTCTTCGTATCATCCAAATGCACTTTAGACGGTCAGACACACGACCTTCGCCAAGGAAATCAATTTGAAAATCAAACGACAGTGCTCATATTTGAAGCCTTTTTAACTGAAGCAGAGGAGCATCAGGATTAGAGGGAGTTTCTGACTGGGAACCTTTTATGGCTGGATTTGTCTGCATATACTATGAGGTTCAATTCTTTTTTGATTGTTCTCTATGATACAGGGTGCACAAATTGATGTCATAAAAGACCGATGACACAATAGAAAAGATATTTTATATAGGCCTGCAGTATAATCAAACTCCGCAAGGCTTGTTTGGTGTGAGGAAATGTTGTTTGCAGGTTTCGGGTTTTCCAGGATACTAAAGTCATTGTCAGAAAGAAGAACAGGAAGTAAATATTTGGTGATAAATCATAAAAAGGAAAAGCAATTTCCGAAGGTTTGACATTCTTCATACAGAAAACTCAGAAGCAGTTGTACAGCAGAAGCCAAATGTGGACATTTGAAAAGGCACATTCTTGTTATCTTTCTTTTAAAGGCTGTTTCTTCTTCCCTTATAATCAATATAAATTAGCTCCCTTACCAGTGACAGGCAAAGCTTTGGTGCAATATATGGCTTTTTCTTTTGCCCAGGGAGTGAAACCTCTAATTTAGTCTGCGATAAAGTGGCTTAGAGAAACTGATTCTTTCCAGAACATTAATCATAAAAATTTAATGGATATCAAATATTTAATACAGTAGAATGTACAACTTGTATTACTATGGCTTTCTCCAGATCGATCATGTAGAGGGAAATCCATAATTAAAATTATGCTAGCAAGGGCAAATCATTAAGATTCCTATTCGCCTTTATGCTCTAGGAAAATGAAATACACGCCTTGTGAGTGATCTATAGGCTATTAGAGGCAGAAATAAATTATGACTGTGTTAGGGGGGGGAAAGGGGGTTCTGGATTACTTTAGAAAAATAAGAGAATAATTCTTGTTTAAATGAACCTCAGATACAGTCCTGGCTGTGTGGAAACGGTGAATTAAACAGTAAAAATGTCATCCATTGTCTAAAGAGCTTTTGCTGCAGCTTCAACCTTTTTATTTCTCATTTTCATGTCGTATTTGTGCTTTTTTATTTCAACTGTCTGAACAGGCAGGGTGGGGACTAAACTGACAGACTTCAAAGATATGTTGATAACTGAGCGTATAGTTTATTTTCATCTCCCATATATATTATGTAATATGTATACTTTATCTTCATATACTCTACTCTTCTCTTAATATTCAAGTCGTCTTCATATACAGTATGTATATGAAGTATGATTCTCAAAGTTGAAAGTTGAAAGTTGTGTGAGGGTTGCAGAAGTGTTCTGTCAATGTACACCATCTTGATTGTTTTATCCTCTTTATATTCCGGTGTAGCTGTGCTCACCTTCCGCCAAACTCACTTGTGAATTTTTTTTCATGTCTTCTGGGGCCAAAAACAGAAAGCTGCAATATATGTGAAAAGCGGACTTATACCAATTTCCATATAGGTGTCCAAATGAATAAAAATGAGGGGAGAAAATGTGTTTACTGGTATATAACACCTATACGCACGAATGGTTGCACTATCTTTGTGAAGAACCTCACAGCTAAAGCAAGCAAAACCCAGCCACTTTCACTAAATGTGACATAATTCTAATTCTCACTTTAACCCTACAAATAATTCTGACATGTCCCACACACACCCACAAAGGTTGGCATAGAAAGATAAAAATGATCAAATTAAAGAATACATTATCATTTTTTCATCCATCTTGTGTTCAGGCTTTAAGGCAGAACATTCTTTACACATAAAATAATACATGATTTGCAAATAGAAAACATCTGAAATATCTTAAATTACGGTACTGATGCGTCACCGGGTTAGTTACCCATTACACACAGCATGTATTGGTTTAAAGGATGTAGTCACAGAGTGGATACTGGGAACAGGTAAATATAACAGAACAAACATCTTTGCCCGCAGAATGTTTTTTTTTTCCCTTTTCTTTTTGCAGATTGGACTTTTTAGAGACTGTTGTGAGTGTCTTGACTTCACTGAAGTCTGCCTGATTCCGTGACAGTATTTTGATTTGCACAAACATTTTTTTGTAGACTCTTGCAATGAACTGGTCCACTGTGACAAAAGAAAAACTATTACTTCTGGTATCCTTGAAGCTCTCTCAGCCTTGTACGGCAGCATGTTTGAAACATCTCCGACCCCCTCCTCCCACTTATCATTTGGGTGACAACTGGAAACAAATGCTGTAATTGCGAGAAAAAGTGTTTGCACACATATCATAAAATGACTGTTAGATACACAAAGCCTCTTCCCATCTCCCCCCACTGGCACAGCATTATGGAACAAGGCCATTCCCTTTTGGAAAAATTCCTTCGTTCAGCCACACATACCTCCCCCCCGATCTGAGCAGCTCTGGTTCCTCTTTGATCTGCTTATGTTCTCTTGAAAGCATCAAACACTTCAAAAAGAACAGGCTGTGAGCCAAGCATGGCTTTCATACTATGGGGAGGGGTGGTAGATCCCCCCCACAACCCCGCAATGTCATCGATTTGATAAAATGATCAATATGCTTAAATAATGCATCATATCTTGTTCCTCCATTTTGACATCAGAGAATCAGTTGCCTCTTCGTGATGTTGGAGAGGTGCTTTTTAACTCTAATGAGTGTGGACTGTCCTCTCACAGCACGTACTGTGCTGCTGGTATGAATTATGGATTAGGACTGCAGAGGGTCGGTACAGAAAGGCCCTGATCAGGTTATCTATAAGATTATCAAACATTTCAGCACATGATGGACCGTGAACCTACAGAAAGACATTCAAACTTTTCATATTAATTCTTGTCAGAGCTCTGAATGAACACAGCTGTTCATTGTGCATTTATCCACGCACATTGACTAAATTAATACATATCACAAAGCAGTTGATTGACATACGTTTGTTATAACAAGATTACAAAAATTGCAAATTGATGATGGTTGTGAAAAAAAGTGTTATAATACTATAATATGTAAGTCTATATTCTTACATTTTCACAAGATTAGAAGACAACCATCTTCAGAGTCTTGTCTAAGCCAACATGGAAATGAATAACAGTGGACATTCATCATATCAACCACCTTTAACTTTACTATTCTCGGTAAGGGATCTCAATCATTTCAAATAAATAGAAAGGACTTTATAACTAGCTTACTGTTGACTCTGAAGTAGTCACACAAAGCTCGTGCTTTCGCCTGATGTTAGCAGAAGATGTAGCTGCACACACGAACAGATGACAGTGAACATGACATTCCCATATTTTTACAATTTAGTCAGCACTGATTCAATTAGAGCAAGAAAATTTAATTTAAAATCATGCACTTGACATTAGAATCTAGATAATAAAGGACTCGGTTATTGTAGACACGTTTCATCAGGACCATCAGAACGTGACAAAGGTGGACCAGAGTGTCCCTGCATTAAATTCACACTTGCCTTTCATTCAGAATAGGTAATAAAGAGCCACCTCACCTGGTCACTGACCTGTTTGCACTCAAATATCACGGCCAGCTGCCTCCATAATCTTGATTTTATTATAAGTGCTTGTGTTCTCTCAAATGAACAGAGCAGAATCTTTGTAAAAGGTCATCATTTATTATGTTTCCATGGTTGTTGTGAAAAAACATCAGCTCAGTTCTCTGCACGGGCTGACACGGACAGTCTGATGCAGTATAATGATCTACCTTGTCAAGGTCTGCTCACAGCACAAGTCAAAGCTGATGTCATAAACTGCATTAAAAACAAAGGAAAGCTGAGCCAAACTGCAAAGTAGCCGAACAACAGTCGTGTTTTTTTTACAGTGGTACAAAAAAACGAACACTGCCAGTGGTTCACGATAAGACTGATGAAATCACTGGTATGTGAGCCTTCAGAGATGTTAAAACACTGTCTGTCACGCACGCTTCATCTCATTCTCTCTGCTACTGAAGTTGTGCCGTGATTGGCAGCTGTTCACTAGCTGTCTAAAATTCCTTTTAATTCCAGCGTTTTGAGGGCATGTCATCTTACCAGAGGACTTTCTGTTTGGATCAGAGAAGCACTTTAACCAGGACGTCAGACTACATTTCACAGAAACACATTTTCCAGCAGCTCTTTTCCTCTCACGTCTCTATGCTTTTACTTTGTTTTCTTTGTGCTTATTGGGCAGGAAGGACAACAGTGATTAATGCAGGCGCTGCAGCTGCATCAAGCTGAGCTGGTAAGAGATCCACATAGTTCATTTTCTGCACCAACATCCATGGAACTAAATGGAACACCGTTTCACCATATTTTCCATCATGTTAATGTGTGCTTTTGTTACTATTTTATACTATATATGACAATAATATGATGTTAATTGGTTGAAAAGTATTGTTAGCAGGGGAGGTGCCAGGACACCTTCAGAGCAATACCAAGGTACCCTTGAGCAAAGTGCTGAACCTCCAAGTGCTCAAAAAGGGCCTTGCAAAGAGTTGTACAGTGGTATATTCTGCTTTTGCCTGCAGCTACAGTATGCAGCTAAGATAGGCTCCGAGCAACCCCAGCCCGGCCCCCATGATCCCACAGGGGAAGCAGCAGTCAAGGAAAAAAAAAAAAAAAGATGTGAATGGACCTTAATGCAATAAATGTTAGCGAATTAAGAAGACATTGTTTACTTAATAACATGGGTTTTGTGATACACACGCACCCGCACACACAAACCATCATTCCAATTACAAAAACGACAAGCTTGAAAGGCTTGAAACTGTATCACAGATGGTAACATATCTGCAGATGGATGTTTCTGCAGGAAACAGAAAATGACATGTGGGGGGCCTAGTGCCTCATTAAAACATATTTTCTCTGCAATTTATTTTAAAGTCAGGTTGGCAGTTACTGTAGATGTGAGCACAGTTTCACACTTAGCCAAGCCAGCAGTTTTTCTAATTAGCCTGGCAAATTCAAATAATGTAATAAAGAGAAACACAAAAAACAGAAACTGTAAAAAAAGCACAAAATTATTATTATTGTCATTGTTGTTGTTGTTGTTGTTGTTGTTGTTGTTGTTGTTGTTGTAGCATGCCCGGTTGAATGATGGTCTTACTCTCCAACTGATGGTTCACAAAATCTTTATTTATGACACTGTAGCTCCAAAACATTGCTGTGAACACACCGTAAGAGCTAGGAAGAAAACAACAACAAAAAATATCACTTTAATAATCTATTTTAAAACATTATTACCTTAATTTTCTGCCTTTGAGACTTACAATATTTCAATAATGTTTAACAACAAATACATTTTACTGTAATTTAAAGCTTAAATCAAAAAAATGAATCAAGGCCTTACTGGCTTGTCCCGCAATTTCAAAATCACAGACAAAATTCCAAAGTTGGAATAAAATTTTTTAGCGTCCTGCTGAAGTTGATGCGCGCTTTCGTAATCCCCATTGTTAGGTGTAAGGTGGCCGTAACACCTGATTTGAGCTCGTCTTTTCCGCGTCTTGGCGTTACAACAATATTAACTATGTTTGATATTATCCAAGGTTAGATTTTGTAGGCAACTGGACTTAGAAAGGTTGATCTTGAAGACGTTTCACCTTCTC
>BJFM01000303.1:13479-30903 GCA_016586285.1 Arothron firmamentum | reverse complement strand
CACACACACACACACACACACACACACACACACACACAGCCCGTTCGCTCACACCTACAGGTCTCCGATCAACCTGAGGATCGATAGAGCCGAGGCAAGATGGCAGCTCTACAACACTGTTCATTTAATGCATTTGTGCACCAGGCTGAGAGGTTCCCCCAGCGATCGTTTTAATTCTCGGCCCCCCCATCATTAACCCGTCACAAGTGCACTCACGTTAATTACCTGGAAATGTATAATTAAGGGTCTGAACTTCCATCCGTCCGTCTTCTGTTGGTTCCAGATCTGGGTCACGAGTCGACGCTGGCGTCTCTCACTGGACCAGAGGTGGGACGAACCCTGGACAGGTCACCTGGACACACACACACACACACACACCATCCCGTCACACACTCACGCATACCGGCAATTAACCTGTCACAGGTTTAATTCAGCCGCTCAACTGAAATAGTTAAATACATCCTGCTCACGCTGTGAAGGCTGATGCGCCAAAAGTAAACACACGTTTATGTTCGTGCACGTTCCACCATGTGATGTGTTGTTGATCCGCTTATCTTATTGGATTATGCATTTTTAAGTAAAAATAAAGGCTTTTATTTGAAGAGAACACTTGAACATTTTAGAATAGATATGAGCAACAGCATAATCTGAACACAGAATTCTCGAAAGTCCGTTTAAAACACCTAAAAATGACTCTCTGACTATCGAACATGCTTCTGCCTCAAATCAGTTTGACCCGCTTTAGATGTCATGCGCCAACATGTTCTCTAGCGTCCAGTAGAGAACATGCCCAGAGCAGATGGATGGATGGATGGATGGATGGATGGACGTCCGCATGCCAAGCGTTCAGTCCTCCATTTGCCCGTTGCTAGCCGGTCATCCCTACGCTTCATCGCTCGGTTTTTTCCGCCAGCAGCATCTCAAATCCTGGAATATTAGATAGAAGAGCAGTTTGTAATATTCAGACTTTGAGCAACCAGGACTGATTCCAGATTGTGTCCACGAAAACAGATTTAGCGCACCGTAGATGACCTGTTCTGAGGGTTAGCATTAGCGGTGGTTTGAGCTTCTGGGACACTCAGGTGGGAGGTGGACATTGATAACAGGTAGCAGAGCCTTAATGATCATAGTCCGTTATCATCTGTCCTGATTTAACGTGCTCAGAAACTCAGATTCATGTTCCACAGACGTTCTGCAGACACACACACATCACCCACACCAACACCCCCCCCCCCAAAAACCTTCCTCCTTTCCTCCCCAACCTCTTTTCTCCTGTTTTCTTGCTCTGTTTCTCTTTTAGTCAAGGCATAAATCTCTCTCTCTCTCTCTCTCTCTCTCTCTCTCTCTCTCTCTCTCTCTCTCTCTCTCTCTCCCTCCCCCACCCCTCCCCCGCCACTCTTTCACTCTTTTTGCTGGCTTGTGAAAGACGGCCTAATAGGATTTAATAAGGCCTATTTGCATGTCAGATTTTCTGAGAGGGGGAAAAAAATGGCAATAGGAAGGATGGGGGGGTGGAAAGGCATAAAAAGAAAGAAAGAAAGAAAGAAAGAAAGAAAGAAAGGTTCTTTATTTAATTAAAGAAGAAAGGATTACAACACTGTATGCAATATAATTGAATTGTCATATGCTTTTTCTCAAAAAGCATATATTTCTTCTCCTGGTGTTTGTGATTTTTAATATCCATTTGTTTCTTGGCCAATGCACACCAGCCTGATCAGAGCCAACGACTGGCAACAACAATGAGCTTGTGTCCATCTAAACCGAATTTGAACTGGCAACCCAACGAAAAACATCAGCTGATGCCGGAACACAGAAGAGGACTGGAAGGCCAAAGGCAACAGGAAAAAAAGACCAACTCAATTTATCGAGTCTTCCAAAAAGCAGTTTAAAGACTGCAAGATATCCGAGACAAGATCATTTATCGGGTGTGTGAAGTACTGCAGATCATATGATGTGATTCTTTATCCTTCTATATCCTTCTCATTGCCTTTTTATTTATGTTTATTCCATACATTTACTGCTTCACTTGTATTTGAAACTAATTTCTTAGCATCTGGCCGTGTTACATACCAGCAGATATATCATATAGTCCAGCCAAAAAAAAAAAAAAAAAAAAATCAAGTAATCCCCATGTTGGTAGCTGATGTTTATTGCCATGTAATAGGATCAGAATAAAGCGGCATCAATATCAGAACAAACATCACACACACACAAACATGCACACACGCACACACACACACACACACACATGCGCGCATACACAGCCAGTGCAAACATAGCCCAGGAAACATTGTGATCCAGGAGAGCTGAGAGGACTAATCCTTTTAGCCTTCTAAGACTCTCTTTCTCCTCTTCTTTCGCTTCCAGACTCGCTTCCTCAGTTTTCTCATCTCTTACTCACGTCTTAGCCTTGATATGTTTGCGGACGAGGACAAGAGAGTCACTGAGCTAAATTTACCTATGTGTGTGTGTGTGTGTGTGTGTGTCCCAACAACTTCAAAGGCCTGTTTGAGTGTCAAGACTTTTTGCTGGTTGAGGAGAGGGTAAGTTGGGATGGTCGGGGTTAGGAGCGAAAAGACCCCACAAAGATGGAAGTACCAGGATGCATGCATAGCAGCAGCTGAGGCCGTGTAGTGCAAACCAGGTGAAAAAACAGTCAATAATTTCAGTGGTTGTGTTCTTTTTCCTTGAATTCAGGCTAATACTGGGGGCCAGTAGTGTCACATTAACGTCTGTGTAGGACCCACACTAGGATTCTTTCTCCTCGCCTTAAACAGTCATTATTTACAACCACACCCTGGTATTTTTAGCGTGTATGATGTTAATAACTTCATGTAAATGCTCATTATTCTGCCAGTGTGTGTGTGCGTGCGTGCGCAGCTCGGGCTCGTGTCTTCAAACAAAGCGGTGAGAGCTTAATGAATTTACTTTGCTCTGATTGGAAATTAATTAAAACAGCCTCAAACAGACAGCCGCCCACAGGGAGCTACTGGCAACATGCTGACAGACAGATTAGAGCTCTGCGGAGGGAGGGAGAGAGGGAGGGAGGGAGGGAGGGAGAGAACACAACCTACTGGAGGTTGGTCTGAACTCATGCACTTCCTGTGACCCTGCTTGCAAGAGGGTGAGCTCGGTTCCCTCGGTACTTTAATTTAGAGCATTTCTAAATGTGCGTTCTAAAATGTCTTCCTGTCGTCAGTGACGTTTGTCGGCGCTTTTGCCTCGAAAAAAGAGAAGTTTCTGAACAATTCTGCGACGTCGGTCTCACTAATCAGCTTCGGACTGGGTCAAAGGAACGTCAGCATCGAGGTCAGCAAGAAAGTTCCAGATGGTTCCAGCCTGGGGCCGCTCAGGTTGGAGTTTTTCACCCAATCCCTGAACCGTTGTGGGTTTTCACGCCACAGTCCAAACTCATGCACGTTGGGATAGACTCCAGCACCCCCACAGATCCGGATTAGGAATAAACGGACGCAGTGTGAACAATATTCCGATGATGCGCTATTGGGAATGGCTTTCCAATGACGTAGCCTCATACTTTTTTTAATAAAACTTTTAAGCTCAGAAGCCAGCATTGCAGTGCATGCAGCGTACTTCAGGAACAGTTATGGGATGCTTCTATGGTTTCGAGGCTTCTTCCTGTTTTGAGTAGTAACACATAATAGGTCAGATATTGTGCGTTCTTGTTGCTACGCCTGCCTACTAATCTCGTACAGGGTAAATACAATCATCCTCTATACTTAAAAACAGTTTGTGAGACCTTTCTGGAAATGTGCGCTCTTTTTTTAGCAGGAAATTTGATTGATATCCTTCGGGTCTTAGGCTTCTGAGAGTAAAACCTTCATTTAATCATAATTTCACATTATTTATTTTTTTGATGCAAGCGGAGAAACTGATTTAAGTGATTAATAATTGCTATTAAGCGTCATCTACATGAGACGTTTTCTGAGTTCGGGCCCAAGCCGTGTCTGGTTCAGGAAAGTGTTAACTGGTTCTGCTCCATCAGGCAGACAATGATGTTAAAGACTAATTGATGAGCACTTTAAATGAGTCCTAATTAGAGCGAGGCTGGTAATGACTGGAAAAGTGGTCTAAGCTCTAATAAGCTTCACACAGACACACTTTGGATAGGGTGTGTGTGCGTGTGTGTGTGTCTGATCAAACAGTGAATGAAAAAAGGCCTTTAAAGCTAAGGGAACTGACAAAGACAAACTTTTACTCAGTTTGTCCCTGTTATAAAAAAAAAAATCCAATTGAAAACAACAATTACCAATTTATTCTTTTTTAAATTCCTTTTGGTGCCTTTGGCTGAAAAGTCTTTTGACCTCTGCTCCAAATTAAGTTTCGTTTGTGAAAAGAACAGAGACCCTTGATTGAGATTAAATGCAACACTTTCTTCATTGAATCTCTGATTGTGGCGGGGACGTGGTCACTAACACAAAAGTTAGCCTCAGTTTAAGGCTCCTAAAACATTTTTCATTTAATGCTGTAAGTTTTAAAGAACTGTCATCGCAGGCACAGCAGGCTTCATCACCGAATCGGAAAATTACTTCAAATACTAATTAGTGGCACCGCAGAACCTGTCTGTCTGGTTGGAATGTGCCAGCGGTACAGTTGTCGGTCTGTAATTGCTGGTTAATTAATTAAATATCCAGCGGATTAGAGGAATTACAGGCAATTGTCCCTCAACCACCCTTGACGAGGTCTTGATTAGTGTCTTCAGCCATATCCTGTGGCTGAAATGATCCTTCAATTACTGGTGGAAAGCCCATAAAGAGAAGGAGAGGTCAGACCTGACTGCTTTGGCTTCAAACTGAAATAACCCAAGAAATGGTTTTCATTCAGGACTTAATGGCCGAGAGGGTGAATATTTGAAGGCGCTAATGCCGCCGTTTGTCAGTCGTAGAAGCTACAGTTGGTGGTGCTCCACCCTGGCCATGAGAACGTGGTCTTTTCTCCCAGCCATTCGGCCAAACCGAAAGACCGGCGGAAGATACGGAGATTCAAACTCAGCCACGTGGTCGGCAGCAATGAGCATCGCTTCGGGTTTGCTCTCTCGTTTTGGACACTTCTTCAGTGTCAGCATCAAAAACACAAACAGATAAGCTAAAACTTTATTTCTCAACTCTGATTATAATTGAGCTGAAATGAAAACAGGTTTTGTGTTCGGGCACCTGCGGCTCCAATCATTGACGACCTGTAGCGCTGAGAGTTTTCTTCTAACTGGTCCAAAATAACCTGGATTAATATGTTTCTACCACCTGACGACTGCCTGCACTTGGATTTTGTTCTGTGTGTGAACAGCGTTACCATTATATGACATATTTCTGTTTATTTGCTAGCAGTACACGTCAGTTTCAAATATGGAAAACCACGCCTCTGTCACCACTGAATACATTCCCAGCCCATATAAGCCAGCTGGTTGTTGCACTGTTACCAGGTTTAAAGATAGTATCAGGTGGGGAAAGGGGGGATGTTCTTGTTCGAGATGCTATCACTCCCTGGGAAAGGGACCGCAGGGTTGATAATTTCATCAAATTGCTCTGTAGCACTTTGCGACCTTGCTGTTAGCTCCTGAACATCTTAAAGAAGCTCTTCGTATAATATATGAAGCCATCTTCATAATGTGACAAAATTGAAAGGCTGCAATGCCACTTTAGCTACTGTTGCTGTAATTGGTACTCTGAAAATCTTAATAATTTCATATATCCTGAGCTGGGCTTTTAACAGGATCCAATGTGAGATCTTGCTTTGATCTTCCCTCCCTCCCCCTCTCTCTCTCTTTCTCCCTCTCTCTCTCTCTCTCTCTTTTCAGACAGACAGACAGACAGACAGACAGACAGACAGACAGACAGACACACACACACACACACACACACACACACACACACACACACACACCATTGTGCTTCTATGTTTGTGAGGACTTTCATAGACGTAATGCATTACCCAGCGAAGGTCCTGGCTGGTAACGGCAGGAAGCTGCTTGGCTCTTACACGAAGACCCTCCAAGATGAGAAGACAGTTTGGTGTTTGTAGGAATGAGCAGCAAAAACATTGTTGCAGATATATTAAGACATGCGCAATCCAATATATGAATGAACCCCGGCTGTGGTGAACAGGGTACAGCGACTGTCTGGATCTCACTCAGCTCAGCTGCAGGGCAGGAAAGTTAGCAACTAAGGGTTACTACCTGATTCATACATAAAACAGCCAGTTTAGAGGCAACTGGGGTCAAATCCAATTGGTTAACAAGGGGACCTGGTGTGTATGGTGATAAATTCCTGTAGATGTGCTTTGGCCGATGCTAAATGCACATTTTGGGTAGGTATTTCACTTCCATTAATGAGTATTCCAAAAAGAGAAGTTCTTTTTCTAACTTCGTTCGGTGTTTCACTATGGGAAATCACCTTGGGCGTAACCAACTATGGAAGCTCCAATGACTTCACGTCTGTCAGTGACAGACCGCTGGAGCTGTGCTCGGGGTCCCGCCCCCTCTTAATATCACGGCCGACCGTTCCTCCTTACTTATTCTCGCTTTCTTCCTGTGAAGAAACTATGTGCTCCCTCAGCGCATTCCAGACTGGTGGCTAGCTGCTTAACAGTTACCAGGCGTCCCGTCAAGGAGTACATTGCCGAATGCAGTTTCCACATTAGTCCGGAGTGTGCTGAGTAAGTACTTTTTGAGAAGTATTTCAGTAGCCGCGAAGGTGGAGCAGTTTCCGCATCAAGGCAAACTGTTCCGGCGTCATTGCTCGGTTGCACTGGATTGTACCCACGTAGCTAAAGCTAACGCATCAAGGCGAGCTTAATTTGTACCAGTTGGATAACATTAAATTTTTATTTGGACGTTTTTTCCAAGTTAGGCAAACATGTTGTGATGAGTTAACCCGTACAATTGCTAGTAGCTAGATTGAGTTTACCACTAGCGCTAGTGCGATCAAGATTGACGTGTCGTGACAGGTCTGGTTCGGTAATTTGTCAAGACCTATCTCCCCTTTCCAGCAGTATGTCTACAGCCGTAACCCCTGCCAAAGGGTCAGAACCGAAGACGAAGAAGGCTGTATCCCGCCCGTGTCCCGCGGGCTTCGCTAGCTGACCCACAATCCTCTCCTCACTTTGCTTCAATGCCAGAGAAGATTCTGGAAAGGAGGTTGAGAGTAGCGGTGGCTAACAGTCAGGATCCCTAAACATCCCTAAAAACATAACTATGCAAAGACAACTATGACCTGGATGAATGAAAACCTTCACAGACATCTTTTATGTGGCAGCAATTTCCGCATGTCATGTAGATTTTGGTGATAGGTTGGCGGTGCAACACCCTTTGGTGTGTCAATCCATGAGATTGGCCCATCGCAAACTTCCAGTGTCCAGGCCACTGGTGCCGTTGTGGGATTTGTTGCTGGTGCTGGATGCTCTTTCAAGCCACCCGTTTGAACCAATTGGTGGTAAAGTTGAAATTGCTCTCTCTTAAAAAAGGCTTCACTGGTGGCTTTGAGCACTGCAAAATGAGAGAGCGATCTACCGGCTTTGTCAGTCCATCCTTCTTGTCTGCAGTTGGCCCCGGGGCAAGCTAACTGTGGCCTAATCCGGCATTTGTTCCTAAGGTGATGGAGTCCTCTTACAGGTGTCCCACTCTGGAACTATTGGCTTTTCATCCACACCCTGTGCCCAGTCCGGGCTCTGAGTGTGCATGTTAAGGGGACAGCTGGATTCAGGAGAACTGATCAGCTGCTTGTTTCCTGGGCTACTCCTCTTAAGGGTAAGCCTTTGTCCCGTCAAAGGCTGTCACACTGGATTGTGGAGGCCATTTCTCTCACTTACAGATGTAAGAGTGCTCAGTCTCCTGTGGGAGTGAGAGCCCACTCCACCAGCAGCATGGCCTCGTGGTGGGCCTTATTCAACGGGGTGTCGGTCCAGGACACCTTATACAGACTTGATGTGCTTATACAGACTTGATGTGGTTCATCAGTCACTATCTCATGCTGTGTTGGAGGCAGGGATGGCTGATTTACAGTAAAGATCTCTCTTTCCATGTTGGGGGTCATGGCGTCACGGAGCCGCTGCGATGCGGGAGTGGGCTCTATCTCCCCTAGTGAAACACCGGACGAAGCTAGAAAAAGAATGCAGGGTTACTTGCGTAATCCCTGGTTCTTTGATGACAGATGTTTCACCAACACTTTCCTTCTTGCAGAGAAGAAACCGGCTCAGAATGAGCAAGGAGGGGCGGTCGGCCGTGATATTTGGAGGGGCGTGGGACCCCGAGCACGGCTCGACCGGCCTGTCACTGACAGACGCGATGCCATTGGAGCTTCCGTTGTTGGTCACGCCCAAGGTGATTTCCCATAGTAAAACACCTCTATCTGTTATCCAAGAACCAGGGATGGCGCAAGTCACCCTCCGTTCTGGGCCATTTTGTCTTCCTCCCACCCCTGAGCATTGTATCATCTATAAATCTGGGACAACTCAAATCTTACTTTCAAATCTGTGCAGCCAGAAATGAGTCCAGTTAGGAAACGGCTTGAATGCGCGGCAATTTCCTCCTGTCGCCAGTGAAGCAGAAATTGGCAAACATTCTTACAACGTGTCCATGTGAATAGGCTGTTTAGATCATTATTTCTTAGCAGTATTTGTTTGCTTAGTTATTATTATTATTATTCACTGAGACAAATATGAGGCGTTTAATGTCGCTTCATTTCTCATTAGGTGTTTGCTATTGTGATAACAAGGATCCATTTGATGCCAGGAGGCCTTTTTATCTTCAAATAAGCCTTTTAAATGTCATTACCGTGCACGTGCGCAGGCATGTGTGTTTGTGTGTGCCATCTTTACATTGAAAAAGGCCTATTCTTGTCTCATCATTTCTCCAACCATGAAAAATTTATGCTGTTTACGCTCTCTCGTGCTGCTGCACCAGTACTTGTTTTGTGTTTTTTTAATTGTTACTTCTCAGTGACTTATGCTCGGGCTTCTCTCCTTATCACTGTTAACTGTCTAAACAAGATACCGACAAAGGAAATGAGAGTTTTATCAGCGGAGCATTAAGGCTGACATTCATTTTATTCGCTGAGCACCAACCCATTGTTCTCCTAAGGGGTCATCCCTGTTACAGTCCTTATCGCCGATACGAGCTACATGATCATATCACGTTGCCAGTTTTTTTGCAAAAAAACCCCAACAAAAACCTTCTGCTCCTATTATTTAACCTAATTTCTTCTGCTTTCATCTTTCTTGATATTGGTAACCAGGCAGGTTTAGTCACAGCAAACCTGATCTGTCATGGCCACCAAGAATCTGCAAAACTGTCAAAGTGCCGATGACAGCAGAGAAAGTGAATAGAATGGAATTAGAATTCCAGTTTGGGGAACTGTGTAAAATGTAAATAAAATCAGAATGATGATAATGATGATCGATGCATCATCAGCCAACTGTTAACCTTGCTCCTGTGATGTTCCTCAGGAATGTATTGGTGCTAGCAATAACTTTAGCTACTCTTCGACTCTGACAGTCTCACAGGGTGTTATATTCAGTGAGCTGGGTGTTTTTGAGGGCATACATAGTCCAAAGGTGTCCCCCTGGAACAGGCATGGGCAAACTACGGTCCGGGGGCCATATGCAGCCCAATGAGGTTTTTAATCCGGCCCGCCAAACTCGAAGAAATATTAAACCTTGATAATGTTTTATTTTCCCTGCAATTCTCAGATTTTCACACTGGATGGCGCACTCTAGATACATTGACCTTTGTTTGGGGTGTCACATTTGCGCTTTACTCTTTGACCCCTCACCCCTTCTGTAAAGGTGAGCGGATCTAGAAAAAAGGAAAGTGGACAGGGAATGTCGAAAAAGAGTGGACAACTAAATATTTTTTCACTGAACACCGATCAACTGCTGTATGCCTGCCATACCAAGAGACTGTAATGGCTTTTAAAGAATAAAATATCAACCGTCACTTTGCCACAAAGCACGCTAACTATGCTAGCAAGCAGTCAACGAACGATTGGGAGGCTACTGCTCTGCACTGTTCCCACTGAAACTAAAAGTAATTTTTTCTGTTGTGTTATGTACAAAATGCATTTGAAAAATGATTCGTTCAATAAGCCTTCCGTGTTACACATCTTTTCCTTTTTAGGGGTGCACGTAAGTGGTGCGCAGGTGCACGTACTTTCTCAAAATACACAATGCGCACCAGATCAAATATAACACACTCCGCATACTGGCGGGCCGTGACTCTGTTGCGTGCTTTCACTGGATGTTGTTGAGTTTTGACACTGGGAACGCACACTGAATAGAAGGAGAAGGACAAGTGCATCTGCATCTCCTACTGTTTGTGAAATGAAGAGAGTGATGATGATGATATCCTGAAGGATAACAGAACTTTTAGTGCTTTCAAATATTAATTGGTAGTAATCAAAAAAGCTGTATTTCATTTAATTTTCAGTGTTTTAAGAGTCATTTCAAGAAAGAGCTAAATACTGTGAGGCTTCAAAGACGGATATTTGTTCTAATACTTTTGTTCATTTTCAACTGATATTAAAGCACATGTTTTCTACATGTGATATATTTTTTCTCTCATATGAGGTGGATAACAAAACACTCTATCCATCTGCTCCTGGTCCGGCCCCTCTGTTAAATTTTAGAACCCATTGTGGCCCACGAGTCAAAAAGTTTGCCCACCCCTCTCCTAGAAGCACAAGCTGACAGAGAGTCGGTGCCCTGTTGCAGTCTAATCTTGGAGTCGGGGGTTTTTAAAGTGGCAAACAAGCGAAAGGCAGACCTGCACTCTTGATAATTTAAGAAATCCTCACTGGCAGGTTGAGATGACAAGGCCACGCTCGTTGTTTCACTGCTCTGTAATTTGCTTGTTTTCCACTCTACCATAAAGCTCAGGGTGCCATCTGAGCCACTCTTGCTCTCTCTCTGCTGTGTCTCCGTTGGCCGATGGCTCCACTCTCTCCTTGTTCCTGTCAGCTGCTGTGTTATTCAACCTAAAATCTGAGCTACATCATGAGAGAAATCTTTGGTATCCATTATTTTGTCATTTAAATGGGTGGGAAACATAGTGCACCAATAGATCAGTGGATATTTTTTACCAATAATAAACAAATACACGATATATGTCTGTGTTCACATGGCTCAATATGCTCTTTGTGAAGCATTTGAGGATAACAAATATGCCTAAATGACATTTTCCACCCCACATATTCCATTACTGATGCTGAACATTTTGAACGTATCATGAGATAGGAAAGCACAGATCCTCACTCAAACACAATCTTCCAGCACCTACTGTCAGTAGAAAGATGCATAGAAGTATTTAATTTAGGACATTCAATAAATAATAATACAGAGAAGTAATATTTTGAGTTACATTATTGACATTTGTAATGGCCTCACCTGCGAGCACATGTGACCACCACAAAGCTATGCCTTTAGAGCAGAGGTGGGCAAACTAAGGCCTGGGGGCCACATGCGGCCCGATGAACTATTTAATCCGGCCCGCAGAGCCTTCACAATAGTTTCTCCAAAAGCCAAATTAAGAAGGTTGTCAGCTTAATTGGTTAGAGAAAGGTTCAGACCCCCCCTTCACCTAGCATGCTAACATGTCCTCTCAAGAAGGTGGGGCCAAACATCATTTGGAGCTTTATCATCCATCTCTAGTTGGACCAGTTTACAGGCTCTTTAAAATATTTTCTCAGTACACCAAGCAGGATTTTTAGTCAACCTCCGATCCTCAGTTGGTTGGGGTTAGTGTCCTGCACCACCTGGCCGGCCCGTTCATCAAGATCTAAAGCCCAATGTGACCCTTCAGGCATAATAGTTGCCCACCCCTGTTTCAGAGGGTACTTGAAGTCTATAGGTCTACACAATGTTAAAATCAGTGAAATCTTGATTTCTCTGGTCTTTTTTAATGGAATGACAAAACCATGTGAAGGCTGATGAGTGACGGATGAGCTCTGCACCGGCGGTGTGAGATAAAAGGGCTTGTGTATCCAACATTTTTCACTTCAGTCGCTCTCCGTGCACTCGGCCAGTGGACAAACCTCATCTTTCATGTCTTTCACTGAGTCTGCTACGCTATGCTACACAGTGCTTCTTATTCCCAGTCTGTAAAGGTGGAAAAAAAAAAGGGCTTCGAGTGCAACAGGTGTAGCGTCATTCCTTGATATCATGTGATCAGAAGTCGATACTTTTACCCAACGGAATTCCTTCATGTCAGTGTTCTCCTCTACTCATTCTCACAGATGCTTTGGAATAAAAGTCAGAAACATTAGATAACACTGTACCTCCTCCTCCCGTGTGTGTGTGTGTGTGTGTGTGTGTGTGTGTGTGTGTGTGTGTGTGTGTGTGTGTGTGTGTGTGTGTGTGTGTGTGTGTGTGTGTAAGACAGTGAAAGAGAGAAGGAGAGTCAAAAGAACTTTAGCAAACAGCCCCCACCACCCCCGTTTACCATGGCGACGTTGTGGCCTATGTTCTCCCGTCTCTAAGGTAACCGTGGCCCTGAGCTCTGTGATTGGCTGTGCCATTGAACTCTTAGATAGAGACAAAAGAGAAGGACCTGGTGCTGCTAATTTCTTATCACCAAATCCCATTAGACTCAGGGTCTTTTTTATGAATCCACACAAAGGTAAAGTGGAAATCTCCATATCCATTGAGCTCAGCCCCCACTGTGAGGCCCCCCGACCACATCCTTCTGCTGCGGCTCTCATTGGATTTTACAAGAGGGACTCTTGTTAAAAAAAAAAAAAGAAATCATTTCACGCAAAGGGGGAAAAAAATGAAATGTATTTTAGAAAGCGAACTAATCTCATTAATCCCAAAGGAGGTGAGGTCATGATGGATAGCTCTGATAGCCTTCTTATCATTTCAATTATTTCTTTAAGTATGATTGGTTGGTTTTTCATACTGTTGGTATGCGTAACTTCATTTACCTGAAAGAAAAAAAAAATCACTGAGGGATAAATAACACATTTTAAAAAGAATTTGTTCACATTGAAACAAACTATAAAGTGATTGAAACAAAAAAAAAACCAAAACCCTTTGATGATGCCCAACCGTTCTATCAAACAGTTGCACAGAACAGCAATATTTCACAACAAATGTCTGTACACACCAGCTGGACGGCAAACTTCTGCGACCGCCTGCTGCATCTGACTAGATTCATACTTTGGTGGGCACCAAAAAGAACCTCACAACTACATTCTCAAAAGAAAGATGACCGCTCTTGTCTCCAAAAGAGCTCGGGTGAGTAGTCTGGAATGGTTGGTTGACTCGGGCTGTTTTTGCAGGTAACAGGTTCTCGTGGAGACGTTCCTCTGTTCTGTGCAGATTGCTTTGCCTCCCATCAGAAATAGATTCGCTGCGTATTCTGCACGGAACAGTGCGCCAAAACAAAACCTGTCGAGACAGCTGCTGGAGTTGCAGACAATACGCACAATGGCTGCGGTTCGCTGTGCCTACAGTAACGCGATGCAACTGGACCCGTAGACATTTTGGTTAATATTGATTTAGCTAGCTATCCAGCCTTAGCTTTAGTTATTTCCTAGCCTGGAAACAAGGCCGCTTTGTTTCATTGTTCGTGTCTGATTGACACAACTTAGATGAAAGGATGAAAACAGATCCAATGCCAGATTACAGAAGAACAAATGCTCATGATGATTCTTATGATTCTCACAATGACTTCAAATCAAACTCAGTCAAAGTCAGACATCAGTCAACACCTTCACATGTAGAAAAACGTAGAAAATGGAATCCCCCCCCCCCCCCAAACCAGCACCAAACATGAAATAACAGGAATATCACATTTAGACAGAACAAAATGAAGTGATTCACTGGCCGCACTGTTGTCCTGGCAGAATTGATACACTCTTCAGGGCGCTTATTCTAACAGCTCACCTCTCAAAATCAGAAGCTCTGAGCTCTTTTGATGACTGCTTTGAGCTAAATGCATGTTATTACAGGTATTACATGAAATTGCCCGTGTTAGGTGAAGGGGATTATGGTGCTTTGGGGTCAATACTTCCTTTGAGCTGTTTGGCGGCTGGAGCAAAGGAGCGATTAGGCTTTTGTCTGTCAATCTGACTTCGTAGAGGCGGTTATCAGACACACGAGCACACACGGTTGGCTGGAAGGATTTGACAGGTGAAAGATGAAGAATGTCAGAAGGGCTACAGGTCTTTAGCAGTTACCTGGTTATTATTATCACTTTTTCTCCCTGCAAAGACCTCTTGAAAGATACTGTAAGAAAAAAAGCTTCTATTTTTTTTCTTATAGGATGAAAATACTCAATAAGTGTTCGGGTTAGAGTTAGGGTTAGGGGTTAGGGTTGGGGTTAGGGTTGGGGTTAGGGTTTAAACCTTTAAAGTTGTTGCAGAACTTGTGTCAACAAAGGTTGCATCAACTGAGGAAATCTGCCGAGATGCAGCTGGACATTGCCGAAATATCTATGCACGTTCCAAACGTCACGGCGAGAGATGCTGTCTTTGTGTCAGCGCCCGGACGCTGACGGTGTGCTTTTGCGTGCTGCACAGCCAGTGTGCATAATGTGAGGCTTAGGCGGGAGAAGTGGTGCACATGATGGAATACACGGTATTTTCTGTTTGCATTGACTTAGACAAACATGCTCGTGAAAAACCAGAGTTTTATCTTTGGAACAGAAATGCAGGGAGGACCGGGATCGTGCCAGCTGCTGTTAGGTGTGCAGTGCTTGGCTGCATCTGTGACTAAAGTGTGTTGACTGCCTTTCGTGACACTTTGTCAGAGGCGCGTTGTGAAAAGGATTTGCTTGTCAGACGGCAACAACCGCAGGTATCACCAAACGATACAAGATTCCAAACCCATTTCCCAGTGTCAAGTGCACATTTGGTACATTTGTCAAATGGTGAAAGAAACCTCTATCAGCAATCTGGATATCAGTGCTTGACCCTCCTTTTAATTTCCTACGGCGGCTGATAACTATTCTCTTCTCTCGTCATCCCACACAGGCCGCATATCTGAATGGATTAGGGTCATTATTCACTAGCAAATCTATTCAAGAGAAATTAATGTTAGTAGGGGAAGCATATTCAACAGAAACCAGAAAAGAATGGAAGAACTGAAGGATTTGGCACATAAAGACAGAAAGAAAACAAATAGTGGACTTCATGCAGTCTGGCTTGTCTTGTTCTGCGGTGGGTAATTGCTGCTCCTTGGCCCCGATGACCTTTGCTATAGCACCCGATTCATTAGCTAGAGACACTCTTTACTCCAATCATACCGCGAATGTTAATGTCACCTCTGCACGCATTGGTCCAAAGCAGTTATTTGAGAGCTCTACAGCTCAGGCACCTACATCAGAAAGTGAATGAGGTGAACAAACGCAGCCTGTTGAAGCTGCTCGAAGCAAAATTTGGCCGATGTCAACGGAATTTAACAAATTCGGTTCAGTAAAGTTTCTCACATGTTAAGTGTAAACATCCTTAACAAAAAGCAACGAAATCCCGTTTGAAAAAGTGCATGAAAAACTGCATGTGTGTGTGTGTGTGTGTGTGTGTGTGTGTGTGTGTGTGTGTGTGTGTGTGTGTGTGTGTGTGTGTGTGTGTGTGTGTGTGTGTGTGTGTGTGTGTGTGTCTGTGGGCTCCTAAAAAAACATGCAGTCTGTCAGATTGATAGAAGCATAATGGACATCTTATCGCCACACACACTGACAGTATTTGCTCTTCCATATGATATGGATGTGGGGGGTGGGGGGGGGTGGGGGCAGAGGGAACAGATTGCTGACAGCACAATGATGGGGCGATAATGTATGTTCTGTGTGCTGGAACTAAAGACAGAGTGACACGGTGGTTTCTCCTTCTTATCCGAATCATCTCTCCAGTCTTACTGGCTGAGCGGCGAAGCTCCGCGGGCTTCACCCCACGCACGTCCCACACAGCCCCACCACTGCACCGGCACCGACAATGGCTGGAAAAGTGACGGGTGGAACAGCCAATAAATCACGTGAAGGCAGATGCATGTCACCTGAACTCTCTTGAAGGTAAAGAGTTAAAGTCTCAAACAGGCTCGGCGACCATCGGTCAGTCCAGCTGTCCTGTTGCACTGCAGCACACACTGAAGGCAGTGGTTGTACAACTGGACCAATTTTTTAAAAAAAATCAAAAAATCTCATGAACATACTTTTTAATCTCAAATCTATCTTGATAGCATTATTAACAAGCCTAATTTAAGCAACATCCACATGGACCAATCTCCGCTACTCTCTCTTTTCCCATTGTCCTCCTGTCATGCTCTTGATCCCTCCATTGCTGCCATGTTACTGCTTTTATCTCCATCACCCTAAGCAACCCCGCCACTGCATTGTCCCGCTGCTGTTATCTGCCTCTTTGTTGCTCTGATGAGGGTCATGGGGTCAGCTGGAGGGCCAGTCATTAGCTGGAAGTGTGCACGTAGATACGCAAGATAATAAGCTTCCTTAATGATCACTGTGAGGAAATGGCAGCAAAATGGTAAAGTAAGAAAATCAGCACGTTCACTTATAAATAAAACAAATAAAATGTATCAGTGTTGTCGGACAGATTCTTCTTTTTAACCATTTCAACAACAAAATATTTAATTTAAAAATTATAATAATACTAAAATGATTTCTGTATGATGAAAACAGCCATTACTGACAAGGCAACAGAAAGCATAGAATGTTTTGGGCCTTGAATGTGCACAACTCCGAACAGACGCACTAATCTGATGGGAAACTGCTGCTGAGTTGGCATGCTTCTGGTCCTGACTGAGGGGGGCGCAGGCAAGCGTTTCCCTCGTTCTACTGGCTTCTGTGCTGACCACTAGTTCTCCCGTTTTCCTGCTTTATCCCAACAATAGGTGCCAATAGAAAAGCGCCCAGGCCTTTCTGGTTGGAGTAAACAAATGGCGTCCAGAGCTGTCCACCAGCATCTCCTTTTGTCACACACACACCTCCACCAACCAACGTGTACACCTGCACCATGTTAGCTTCCGGTCCCCAACAGTCAGACATGAAGATAAAGTTATACTGGAGTTTGATAAAATATCTGTGCGTGTGTGTGTGTATGTGTGTGTGTGTGTGTGTGTGTGTGCGCGCGTAGGCTAGTAAAGGGAGCAGCTTGGCGTGTGTGGCTGTTTGTTTAGGTGCACGCGTGTGTATCTGCCACTATTTGTTCAGTTCAGCCTCCTTTCACAAGTCTGCCTTAAAGCATCCACAGGGACAAGTAAATGACTGTGTATGTGTGTGCACGCGTGCATGCATACGTTTGTGTGTGTACGTGCACTGTGTGACAAATTGCAAAGTAAATACACAGGTCCGTTTCCCAGGTGGAGCGGGATGAATAACCTGGCCGCAAGTGACATTGATAAACTAACATTTATTGTGTGTGTGTGTGTGTGTGTGTGTGTGTGTGTGTGTGTGTGTGTGTGTGTGTGTGT
>BJFM01000301.1:169921-183680 GCA_016586285.1 Arothron firmamentum | reverse complement strand
GGGGGGGTTGCCTGAGCTTTAAAACACAAATTCTTTAAACTGAGATAAAAAACAATTTTCTGCTAAATGTCAATGTTTTTTTTGTGGTTGTTGCTCACATATGAAGTGTGTGTATTACAGGGCGACGGCATGGATGAACATGATCTTCTGGAGCAGCAGCAGAGGGTGAGAGCAGCTATTTTTATGTTCATTTGTTAGCTTAGATTTTGAGAGATTTAAGAAATTGAAATGTTCCTTCTCTGTTTTCACTTCTAAAACATAATATTAAAACCTGAATTTTTCGTCTTCCATCTGTCAGGCTGCTGTGCTGCTGGAGCAGGAACGTCAGGAGATGGTTACGATGGTGGGGCCTCAGGGCATGGTCAGCACAATCGGAGGTATGCTGACACTTTTTTTTTTTTTTTTTGGACCTTGAAACTATATTTCCAGATATCGGCATAAAAATGTCCCCTCTGTGGGTCCCCTTCAGGCATGGATCCTCGTGCACCGCTGCCTCCTGGTGTCAGTATGCTGCCATCCCAGAAGCTTAGAATCCCGCCTCCTCCTGGTGAAGATGCCAGAGAGGTAAAAGAATAAAACGAACCAAAGCCGCCTGATTAAACACCAGGACACGAAAATATACAACATTTAACGCAAATCAATCTGGTTGCTTCCAGTTGTGGCCGAGCGAGGAGGTGAGCATCAGTGGACCAAAGATCCCTCAGGCCCTGGAGAAGATCCTCCAGCTGAAGGAGATAAGACAGGAACAGCTAGTTGAGCCCGCAGGTCTGTGCAGAAGCAGAATTTTTAGATAACTTAGGCTTCAAAGCCTCGCAAATGTCCCTGTAGGGGGGAGGGAGGTTTCTGATCTGATTCTGTGTTTTTCCCGTGCCTTCAGAAGACGATGACGATGACGATGACTTGAACTCCTCTGGACCAATGTCTTCAGAGAGAGACGATTACGACTTATCCAAGAGAGATGTAAGTTTTCCCCCACTTCAAAGCTGCATCTGAGCACGAGAGCGTTGCTGACGTCTCGAACCCGAACCTCCCGTCAGAAAAACCGCAGGCGCCGAAACCGCAAGAAGAGGAGCAAACAGAAGCGCGCTCAGGAGAAGAAGGAGCAGGCAGAGCAGCAGCAGCAGCAGCAGCAGCAGAAGAAGAAGGAGGCTGGCGGTGACAAGGAGACAGAGAAGGAGAAGGAGAAGGAGAAAACTTCAGAGGTGGAAATCGAGTATGTCACGGAGGAGCCGGAGATTTACGACCCCAACTTCATCTTCTTCAAGAGGATCTTCGAGGCCTTCAAGGTGACGCAGAGAACAACATGAGAAAATAAGCTTATCGGTTCGGTTTGTTCATATTTATTCAAACGTTCTCTTGATTAGCTGACTGATGATGTGAAGAAAGAGAAGGAAAAGGAGCCCGAGAAGACAGAGAAGCAGGAGACCACCATGGTTTGGAAAAAAGGATTCGTGGAGGAGAAGAAAGACGACAATGACAGCGATGAGGTCAGAATAGACGAATCTGTTACATAACTGGAATAAAAAAATAAATAAAAAGGTTTGTTAACGTTTTATTATGATTGTTACGTTCTAGGAAATTAGACCAGATGTGCCGAAGATGTCAAAGAAGAAGCTGAGGAGAATGAACAGGCTGACTGTGGCTGAGCTCAAGCAGGTAAAAGCGATGGGTTGATACTGAGGGTCTCACACACACACACACACACACACACACACACACACACACACACACACACACAGAGGCATCAGTCAGGATTAAGCTTATCCCTCCTCCCTCTGCGCTCCAGCTGGTGGCACGTCCAGACGTGGTGGAGATGCATGACGTGACAGCCCAGGAGCCCAAGCTGCTGGTGCACCTGAAGGCCACCAGGAACACGGTCCCAGTGCCACGCCACTGGTGCTTCAAAAGGAAGTACCTCCAGGGAAAGAGGGGCATAGAGAAGCCCCCTTTTCAGCTGCCCGAGTTCATCAGGAGAACCGGCATCCAGGAGATGAGGGAAGCCCTGCAGGAGAAGGTGGGTCGCCACAGCGGCGTTTCCCTCATCGCTCCGCGGGTTTAGAAATGAAGCCATCGCGCTTTTACGTTCGCAGGAAGATGCAAAAACCATGAAAACCAAAATGAGGGAGAAGGTTCGTCCCAAGATGGGCAAGATCGACATCGACTACCAGAAGCTCCACGACGCCTTCTTCAAATGGCAGATCAAACCGAAACTCACCATCCACGGAGACCTTTACTACGAGGTGCGAGAACCCTTCGGCGAGGCAAATGCGAAGGTCGTGCTGGAGACAGGAGACACGCTAACCCGTCTGTGTTCACGCGTCTGCAGGGAAAGGAGTTTGAAACTCGTCTGAAAGAGAAGAAACCTGGCGACCTCTCTGATGAGCTGCGTATCGCTCTAGGCATGCCCATCGGACCTGTAAGAGGCACTCTATTCATTTACACCTTAAAAAAGGAAAATAAAGCCATGGGTGTGTTGCTTACAACCTCTGTTCTCTCCCAGAATGCCCACAAGGTCCCCCCTCCCTGGCTGATCGCCATGCAGAGGTACGGACCCCCTCCCTCCTACCCCAATCTCAAGATCCCCGGCCTCAACTCCCCCATCCCAGATGTGAGTTGGAATAATCCAGAGCTTTATACTCTTAATTAGCCGTGATTGAGCGGTTTGCATCTCATCCTTCCTTCCTTCCTTCCTTCCTTCCTTCCTTCCTTCCTTCCTTTCTTTCTTTCTTTCTTTCTTTCTTTCTTTCTCAGAACTGTACGTTTGGGTATCACGCCGGAGGCTGGGGGAAGCCGCCCGTCGACGAAATGGGCAAACCTCTTTACGGCGACGTGTTCGGAACCAACGCCGTGGACTTCCAGGTCAGAAACGCACACTCGCCAAACCTAGCGAGACGGGGTGACGTGCGCGTTCACGTGCGTCTGTTTGCGGGCAGGCCAAAGTGGAGGAGGAGGAGGTGGATCGTACTCCATGGGGAGAACTGGAGCCTTCAGATGAGGAGTCATCGGAGGAAGAGGAAGAGGAGGAGAGCGAGGAGGAGAAACCAGACGAGACTGGATTCTTCACGCCGGCAGACAGGTACACTCTTGACACTTTAGCTGTGGCTGTTTTGACCGCGCGCTCGCTCCCTCACGCTGGTGTTTTGGGTGCGTGGCAGTGGGCTGATCACTCCCGGAGGCTTCTCATCGGTACCCGCAGGCATGGAGACCCCAGAACTGATCGAGCTGAGAAAGAAGAAAATCGAGGAGGCTATGGACGGGTGAGCGCCTTGTCTCTCAAGGGATTCTTTCCACTTGGGGTTTGTTTGTATGAATGCCTTTTTGTTTCGGCAGAAACGAGACTCCTCAGCTGTTCACGGTCCTGCCAGAGAGAAGAACCGGCCCTGTGGGAGCAGCCATGATGGCTTCAACGCACATTTACGACATGTCAACGGTACGATGCCCTCTGTGGAGAAGAAAAGTGGGGTGGTTTTTTTTGTTTCTTTTTCTGACTTGTTTCTTTCCTCTTGCTTCCGTGCACAGGCCATGGCCAGTCGGAAAACAGGCGGAGGACAGGAGTCGCATGGCGTAGAGGTGGCCCTGGCCCCTGAGGAGCTGGAGCTGGACCCCATGGCCATGACGCAGAAGTATGAGGAGCACGTCAGAGAGCAGCAGGCCCAGGTGGAGAAGGAGGACTTCAGCGACATGGTGGCTGAACACGCTGCAAAACAGAAGGTACAAACTTCTCCTTGAGGAAAATGGTTTTTTTGGTGTTTGCTTTTTGTTTTTTTTTCCTGGCATTTGATTTACATCCTCTTTGGCTCTGCTTTCTTGTTGCAGCAAAAGAAAAGGAAGGCCCAGCCACAGGATACGCGTTCTGGTGCCAAGAAATACAAAGAATTCAAGTTCTAATCTCGAGCAACACAAACCTCTGCTGGAGAAGGAGTCAAGACAGGGAACAAAAGAGCTGTTCTTGGATTTTAACCCCAGGCGAGACGGGTCACAGCGCCATCCCATAAACCAGCACAACTCTTTTTGTTTCTTTTCATTGTTTTTGTTGTCTTATATTTGGAACAATGATGACATCTTTCCTGTTTGACTCTGTTTTTTTAATTTGACTGTCGACAGTTTTCTTTTGTAAATAAATGAAAGAATGATTAAAACAGATGGTTCCTGTTTTCTTTTTTTCCTTATTTTGGGTATTTTATGCAGCACAGTGCATCAGCTAGGGATATTTGATTATAAATGCCAGTTTTGACACTCATAAGGACATTTTAACATTAAAGTAAAAAATTCCCTCGTGTTGCAGCGCAACCTGCACTTCTCCGTTTCGTCCACATGGTGGCGACAGGACCTGGGCTCTGGAGGCACAGTGACCTACATACTTATCTGCAGAATGTTGAATAGGTCACATACATACACACACTTTCTTGTCATAAAGTGAATGTTAGTGCTCTAGAGCTGCGTGGGTGGTCTGAGCAATTCTTAGTTTATTTTGTTTTACAATGCAGGGCAATAAAAACAGGTGCAGTGTCAATAAAATCAAGAAATTTCAAATAATTTATACCCTCACTATAATCACAGATGACATGTTTGTACAATAGACTGTCTAATAGTTTTACTGCTGTCTTTGCAGCCCACAGTATCACTTAATGACCGGGTGGATTATCCCGTGACCGTGTTTTAATCTGCTCAATTCTAATCTCTTTGTCAGTGGCGGGAGAGGAGGCTGTTAAAAAGAGCGGGGCAACTGTGCGGCATTTAACTCATCTGGCTGATTATCCAGAGCGAGGGACGGATGACAGGAAGAGGCGGCTGGGTGATGGAGGGTCTGCAGCTGACACTGGAGGAGCTGCACGGGAAGTGGCCTGTTGCTGGAATGTTAGCAATAATCTGTTTTTGCTGAAGATGCTTGTATCTTTCAGCTTTACAATGACAAAACAATTGGAGAACGTTTAAAGAAACAAAGGTACCGTGATCTAATAATTAAAATGTTGTCTTTACCGAGTAGCCCAAGCAAAAAAAGAGAAAACAACAGTTTAATAGTGCAATGTTCAACAACATACCATTTGTATCAATAAAAGATGTGAGCGTCAAGGACAGCAGAAAATTTTTGCCCTTAAAATCATTAATGCAGCCATGTTAATACAAAATCAGCAATTCTTAGAAAGAAAACATCTACCTCAGACATTTCAGACTGCATTGTTACACAAAACTCAATGGCTGTGGTGCCAAAACACGATAATCTGCCTCTAGAAATGCCAGACCGAGGGTGGGCCGCTGCGGCTGCCTGTGATGTCACCGGAGCGATGAGATCACCTCTTTGTTCTGATTTTGTGATGGTAATCGTGGTCTTTGTTATGTTGGGAAATGATGATGACTTAAAGATAAGCTGAGGTGTGACAAAGCCCTGTGTGATTTAATTCAGATTCAGCAGAAGAATAAAAACATGTTTGATTTGCAGTAAATGGCGTTGCTGGTGCATGGCCTACATGGCACAAAAATGTCAGCAGGTTCTCTGAATTTGCAATCTGTAACCGGTTTTACACCTTTTTATATTGTCATGCTCACACAACGGCTGAAGCAAGGTGTGTGTGAGAGAGATTTAAGAGAGAGAAAAAAACCCTGCCTTGTCAGGACAGTACGTGTGAAAGTACCTGCAGTTCATGTTTGCCCATTAAAAGGTGTCATGTGCTTTGTATGAAATTTGTGTCAACAATGTAAAGAGAAGTTATTTATTTAAAAGAAAACTGCACTGATAAAGGATACACAGCAGTCTCAGCAATCAAGCACCCAACTAATGACACACAGGAAGAGCACACCAGTCAAAATGGACCGAAAGAAAACAGTGTTCATGCAAAATCTCAAAAACTTCCATCACACCAGCCCAACTTATTTGTTATATTTCGCTGGTGGCCAATTGTCAAGGTGCAAAGGGCTTTACAGGGGCCCTGTTTTCCTATGGACAGCCCTGCCCAAAACACTATTACAAATTCTAAAAATATTAAATTAATATGCAAATATACTGGATTACTATTAGTAATATTACCGAAACAGCAATAATAACGTTAGAATAGTCTTTTTCCATTTATGCAACTTAAACTGTCCACTTTTCTATTTTTGAAACATATAGATGCTACATGTGAACTCATAAACGCAATAATATCAGTCCGGCACCTGATTGGCCAGCTCAGCTCCGGGGCTTCACGTCGCGTGAAGGGGCGTTGCTTGTTGCTTTCGGCTCGCGGTGCGACTTCGCTCGGAGAAATTTCCGCTTCCTGCACCGAGAAACAGCAGCGGACACACCGAGCGGGAGCCGAGCCGAGCCGAGCCGAGCCGCTGCGTTCAGGCGCGGACTCGCTGGAACGCAGTCGGGATTGACCTGCCGGGGAGGAACCCTGACGCCTAAAATGTGTCCACTGGCCGACTGAGAATAGGTGAAAAGGGACCGTTCATTCCCCGGAGCGGTATACGCATTTTACCGCAAAGGAGACTGAATTTTTCGGCGAAAGCGAGAAGGAGGCGCCCGAAAAAGAAGGACAGACTCTCCGAGAAGCGAGGCTACTGTGGGCTTTGCTCTGACCAGCCGCGACTGAAAGCCCGTTCCCAGCATCCAGGATGTCGGAGCGAGGAGGGCTCCCGCGGACTGGGGGCGTCCCTTCGCCGCACATGCAGCCCTCCAAGCCGGTCAGCATCACCTCCAACCGGCCGGTCCACATGAACCTGTACGCTACGTGGGAGGTGGACCGCTCGTCGCCCAGCTGTGTGCCGAGGTATGCGAGAGGGGCCGCGGCGGGGAAAGCTGCGTGATTTGTTGTGTTTGGTTCTGGGTGGGAATTGATCCCAGTTGTTGTGTTCGCACTGGGGAATTTTTTAACGGACAAACATTCACAGTGAACCATTTGAAAGTCATGTGATCGTTCCTGCTCTGCAATGAACATTTGGTCAGACTTGATACGAATTTTCTTTGATCCTAATGGGATATTTATCATATATACAACCTACATGCTATAGATGAGCTGTTATCGTTTATATATGTGTGTATAAGCAGCCTTTCCTTCGTCTTAGCTGTTGCTCACCTGAAGCAAATCTGTTTGCAAAATCCTCAACACCAATGTTTATTTCCACTTATTTGGCAGCTGAAACTAAAAGAGGTTAAAAAAAAAGCAGGAATGTTATTTTAGGGGATTGTGCAGGCATAAATACATCGATTTTATTTGAATAATAGCAGTTTATGATGCAAAACAGGTTGGTTTTGTTTGAGTGTGCAATGCAGCGCGAGGACAGCAGGTGAGACGTCCTGTCCATTTGCAGCATTGTCTCTAAACAAAGACTGAACTGGCCTTCTTTGTCTGGTGGAAGGCAAAGGGTTGGCAGCCGCCCGGCGTGTGCAGGAGCGGCCTCACGGTTGTGTCATCCGGCAGAAAGTGACACGTGTTGGACGTCTGCCGTCTGTCTCGCTCCTTCCCCTAATCTGCCCTCTCGTATTTATGATGCTCTGGTGATAACCGTGGCCACGAGTTAAGTTCAAGGTCAAAGGTTAACCGCTTGGGTGATTCACGACCTCGTCTGGTGGCGCAAATCAAAATAGAAGCATTGTACCTGATCAATCTAGCTTTCCAGGAAGGTAACAGCTGTTTGGTTTTTTTTTCTATTTTGCACACACAGTGTTTATTCGTGACCCTGTTCTTGTGCAGGTTAAACCTTTAACTATACTGATATAAACAGATGAGTTGGAATTTGTTGAGCTTGCAGCTGTTTTTTTTTTTTTCCTGGGACGTTTCAGCATCCTTCACGGTCCGTGGAATATCTTCGATTTCACTGCAGATGCAGCAGGCAGACCTGCTTCCAAAAAGCCAGGAAGCAGTTCTGGGGTGGATGGAGAGAAAGGGCGAGCGCAGGAGACGTGGGGAGAAAGCCCTGTTTTTTCAGACAAAGGTGATTGGACGGCCTCCGAGACCGTCTGTGACGGGCTAATCCCCGTCTCAGGCTGCCAGCGCTGGGAAGCCAACTGAAATTTGTTGCTTTTTTTTTTTTTTTTTTTTTGCTGCAGGACAGAAACGCTCGAGCTCCGGCCCCGGCGAGGGTGTTGCCGCGCCGGCGTCTGCCTCGCTTCCAAACGGCCACCTGTTTTAATTTGCTTGTTTAATTTGCGCCGGGTTGCCTGCACCCAGCATGTTGGCCCGCCTGAAAAAGAACCGTTCGTGCCCGTCGTGGCGCGGCTGCACATTTGCACCTCTTTAGCCCTTATGTCTCAGTGTTGAGCAACAGGAAACAGTCGGTGACTAAGCAAGATGTCGTTGCTAAAGAGCAGTCACAAGTGATGTTCTTTTGTTTGTTTTTTATTCCCGAGTTCTGCAGTTTTGAATTGTGGCATTGCTTTTAAAGCTTCCTTTCCTGGAGCCGTCTCCACCCACCCTCGTGAGCCTGCTTTCCTGACCCACTCTTGAGCGGAATTTGTCATTTCTCCGTCTCCAGCGCCCTCGGTGCCGTGCGGTGGGATCTTCCTTCTTTCCTGTCTCCTCTGCTTTCTGCAGTGTCATCAAGTCCCAGTCCTTTCCCCTCTCTCCGCTTCAGCGGTTCTTATCCCTCAGCCCCAGGGATGGAGCCTTCATTGTCTGGCAGAGGAAGAATTCCACTGATGAGCGCAGTCTGCTGGCAGACCTCCCCCCCCCCCCTCCTGCAGAGGCTGGACTCAACGCTGATTAGCTCTTCTCAGGTGGTTTCTGTGGCCGAGAGCAGGAATGTTGACGACGTCTGCCGGTGTTCGTGCCGCAAACGATTCAGATTCCAGCTCTGTGGTATCCCAGGAATTGGCCCCAGAGCGGAGCTCCCCATCTTTCATTATTCAAAGTCTCAGCGGAAAGCCCCATGACTCAGATCTGTACAAGGGTGCGATCCTTTGACAGGTCACGCCCCAGACCACGACGAGTCACTCCACTACGTAGCGAACCGCTGGAACATGAAGGCAGAACCTCCCATCTGGGTTTATCCCTGTTTGTCTCAGTGTATCGTTGACGAGCAGATCATTTAGAGGGGAAACAGCAGCGTGAGTGAAGCCAGCAGGATGTTGTAAATGATGCATCATGCGTTTGACAGCCTCGTTTGCAGTAATCGCTGGGCAGCATAACAAACGCTCCCTGCTCGAGTGTCGGCTTAGCGTTATCCACCTGGCCCTCCGGCCCCAGCCCGGTAACGCTGATGGAAAAGAACGAGACCGCCGACGGGCCACGGCAGAAACACACCCGCTGTCGTGCTGCTCCTTCAGAAGCCCCCGCTTCCCCCGCCATCCCCGGGTCTGCTCCCTCTCGATGAATGCTGATTTGCTCCGGATGGAAAGCGAGCCAATCGCACCGTTTTAGACAGGAAAATGAAAGTGACTCTGATTGGCTGTGAGTCAGAGCTAGCGGAGAGTTTTGTTTTTGCCGTGGTGTCGTGTGGCCGTGGGGAACGCCACCCACCACAAGCCCCATCATTCTGCCAGTGTCCAAACAACATATCCAGTTGTTTGTCTCGAATGCTATAAAGAAGCACGCTGTGGCATCCCGGTACATAAAAGGCCATCCAGCAAAGAGAAACACTCATCACCTTGACAACAGATGCACACAAGCAGGAGACACACACACACACACACACATACACACGAGAAAAGTGTTTTCTGCATTCAGCCTGTTCACACACTCGTTAATGGAAAAAAAAACAAACCCGCCACCTGAGATTGTTTCTATAACCGAGATCTCTCACACGTTCAAGGCGCCCAGACACGAACACAGCTCCCCGAAACGATGTCCTGCGCGTCCTCATCACGCCCGTCCAAACACCGCAGACCCGTAAGCCTCTCCCGCTCGCGATCGGCGCCGTCTCACCCGCCTGTTAGCACAAGGTCGCAAAGTACTTAACACAGCTTGACCTTGACGCAGGCCTTTGTTTGAAGGTTGCTTTCCATCGACATGCAGTATCTTTAGTTGCTGCTTTTGCTAAAAGGGTGTTGCTTCTGCAAATAGTTCCACTTTCTTTCTGACCGCGGTCGCCTTGTTCCAGTAATCCGCCCTAAAAAGGACCGATTCTACTTCCTAATAATGCTGTAAAGATAAATGTGATTAGGAATCACTTTATTTGCCCAGGG
Organism: Arothron firmamentum; assembly: GCA_016586285.1. Taxonomy (NCBI): domain Eukaryota; kingdom Metazoa; phylum Chordata; class Actinopteri; order Tetraodontiformes; family Tetraodontidae; genus Arothron; species Arothron firmamentum. The sequence continues at coordinate 173,578 of BJFM01000301.1, read as the reverse complement.
ATTGGCAGAATTTCATAATACTTAACCGGTTTTTCCACCTTTTTGTTGGTGGTACTTCAGTCCTGGACCTGGAGGCTAATCAGTTAGCAGTTTTCAGCTCCTGGTTGGAAGGGGTGTTGGACAAAGAGCTCAGATTGCACTGTCTCCCCACCTACCTGATGTTAAAGTGGATTAGACGGGCGCTCGGCTCATTAATCCGTAATCGCTTTCATGAAAGCTGAATTGTATCAGACAATGTGCGTAACGACAAAACGGCAACCGTGTATTTGCACGAGTTCAGCGAACGGCAGGCATGTAACAAGCATGCATTTTCCCCCTCAACACAAGCACAATCTTATCTTTTACACACACACACATACCCTCTGCAGGTCACATGGTTTTGCTGTAGATGAGAGGAAGTGGCCAAACATCACCTCGGTGCTGTGAAACACAGCGCAAACCGAAAGAGCACGACAAACACACTCACTGAAAGGCAGTGCACCGTGCACCCATTTCTTTCTGCCTTTTTTTTTTTTTGGACCTGAAACATGTAGTAGACTTCAACAGAGCTGCATTTGTGGGAAGTGGAGTATAAGCATGCAAGTGTGTGTGTATGTGTGTGTGTGTGTGTGTGTGTGTGTGTGTGCAAAGGTTGCTTCTGCCCTCCTTTGGAAGTGGAAGGCAGCGGTGTGTCCTTGCCTGGGCGGGCTGCGGGCAACAGAGAGAAACGCATCTTTGCAAACATTTCATGCTCAAAGGTCAAAATCTGGGTCTTTGTTTGCGTTGTGCGCTCTGAGTTGCGTGTGCAGTGTTGTTTGGACGTATTTTTAGCCGCCGTCTTCCTGCAGGAAGTTGCGATGCTGCTAAAGTGCTGCAAATAGCCGCGGCACTTTTTAAAAACGTGCCTTGTTTGATTTTCAAATCGGCTATTATTGCCTTTCCGCTGCACGTTGCTTTGTGACTAAATAAAGATTCAATGGTTTATTTTTATCAGCGTGAAGAAAATGTCGACCAAAGGGGATAAAATGACTGATAAGTTCTGTCTGGACAAATTTATGAGGGTTAAAGTGGAAAAAAACAGTCTCCAAAATAAAAAAAACCCCAGAGTATTTCCTTATTGCTGACTGCAAGTGAAAGCAAGAGGTTGATAAGAGCTGCAGATTAACTGGCAAAGTCTGTCCAGGCTTGGAAAATGTAGTGCGGTTACTGCACGTAAAATCTTTGGAATTTTTCTTCTTTTTTCCCCCCTTTTTTTTCAGCCCAAAGTTGCAGTTTTCACTCTTGCAAAGGCGACTTGAATCCTTAATTTGCCAGCCGTTTGCAGACATTCCCGCGCCGTTTGTGCCGGATGTTTGCCGGGTTTCCCTCTGATATCTTCCAGCTGCCTTGGGTTGCCAAAAGCCAAACACAGCTGCAAAATTCCCAGTGGTGGCCAGTATTCCCTGTTGTCAGGCTGACCTCTGTCGGGAAACGGCGCGTTGTCGGATCAGGCTTGGGTCGCTCGCTCTGAAGAGTTTCTCCACGGTCACGATCATCCGTGTGAGTGTGTGTGTGTGTGTGTGTGAGTGACCTTGATTACGGTTTTTCCAGTCGTCTTACCTGTTCATAACTTTGATTGAGGCCTTCAATCAGTGTTATTTCTCGAATTTTTGGCTCCACAGGGAACGGCCTTCCCCATCGACCGTCCACTAAAACGTGCACGCTCATGAGGCTGATTTTGAGCGTGGCAAATGTGGTGCCTTTCTGTCTAAGCGCTTAAATAGCTGCTGCAGCGCTGCATGACTTTGAATAACGGAGCGGCTGTTCAGCTGGAAGAGGGGGAAAAGGTGCACGGGCAGAAGAGGAGGGTGAGAACGTGGAGTGGAGGTTCTTCATGGTGAGAAGTGATGCTCTGCATGCTGCCGGAGATGGCGGCGAGGGCGAGGTGAGAGCCTGAGAGGAAGGCTCAGGCTGGCGGAGGAGAGAAAATGGGATCCAGTGGGTGAGGGGGAGGAGAAGGGGGGAGGGGGGGAGGAGGGGAGGGCGAGGGAAGGAAGGATTAGAAAAGAACAAGGGGAAGGAGGGCAGCTGGGGCACCAGGAGAGAGAGAGAGAGAGAGAGAGATGTCGACTGGATGGAAGAATAAGATATTATTGGCTGTTATTGTGGGATTGAAGCATTTCCTACGTGTTAGCATGTATTAGCAGAGCACCTATACATTAGCATTTCAGCACATCCCATTAGTCAGCTGATCAGCTCAGTTTTAATCTGTTGATCTGAACACATGCTCAGAACTGACAAGGTCAAAGGTCGACTGGCCTCAGCTCCTCTGTCTGGAAGTCACCCCTTGATCCTCCGTCCCGGGCCGGCCACCTCTCTTTCAGCTGGCGCCGCTCTAGCTCCGCCCGCCTGGCCCGCCTGGCCGCCACACTCACCTCTGTTGGAATATTTAGAAAGAAAGGCGGTTTTCTTTGTCACTCAGATGGGTCACAGCACACTCAGAAAAGATCATCTCAGGCAGCTATTCACCACATCTCTCTTTTTTTGGCGATTTATTGTCAGGCGAACCAAGAAATTCAGCTTGTAGTAGCTGAGCTTCCTCCTCAGACACCTACGGCCAACCTGAAATGTTCAATCTTCACATCCGTGTGTGGTTTTTTTTGGATTTGGAGTGAGCTGAGTCAGCAGGTTGTGACCCCGGAGACGCTGAGGAGCCAAAAGAGCGGCCTTTACGAGTGTGTTGTTTAAAATGGAAAGCGCAGTGTGGTGTGCTCCTCTTTTAGCAGATACATCACCAGCATTTCCACCACAAAGCAACGCCGGAGCAAACATGAGCCTGAATTCGATGAGGTGAACACAAACCCCTTCCGTCAGATTCACAAATCCTTGTTTTGCACTCTTCGGCGCAGTAAAAAGCGCACGTCGATTCAGACACGAATCGAAGACCTGCCTCGGCTCTCTGCGTCCCGGAACCTGTGCCGCAGGCGGCTAATTGTCACCGTTGCCGGGCAAAGCGCTGCTCCCCGGTGGGTTCTCCGAGCAACGTTTGCTGGCAGGCTTACGTAAGGCGCCGATAAGGCGGATGCGATCAGCGAGCCTCGCTTCGCAGTTATTTTCTCCCCAGTCCAGATGTGGCACGGAGCGACATCTTAACGCGTACAGATGGTGACACTAGCCCAGGGGAAGCTTGCGCACGCGCTTATTCATCCCCAGCATTAGCTTGCAGTTTCTAAACCTTTTAACCTCCGTGCGTGTCTCTTCGCCTTCCGTCCGTCGTCGCTTTGCCCTGAATTATCCAGCATTGTTTGCAGCCAGTCCATCGTTTTGCCTTCCTCTGCAGTCCCAGGTCCTCCTCTGTAGTCCCCAGGTCCTCCTCTGCAGTCCCAGGTCTTCCTCTGCAGTCCCCAGGTCCTCCTCTGCAGTCCCAGGTCTTCCTCTGCAGTCCCCAGGTCCTCCTCTGCAGTCCCCAGGTCTTCCTCTGCAGTCCCAGGTCCTCCTCTGCAGTCCCAGGTCCTCCTCTGCAGTCCCAGGTCTTCCTCTGCAGTCCCCAGGTCCTCCTCTGCAGTCCCCAGGTCCTCCTCTGCAGTCCCCAGGTCCTCCTCTGCAGTCCCCAAGTCCTCCTCTGCAGTCCCCAGGTCCTCCTCTGCAGTCCCCAAGTCCTCCTCTGCAGTCCCCAGGTCCTCCTCTGCAGTCCCAGGT
>BJFM01000301.1:138005-163543 GCA_016586285.1 Arothron firmamentum | reverse complement strand
CCATAGCATCTTATCCTAGCCACAGCATCTTATCCTAGCCATAGCATCTTATCCTAGCCACAGCATATTGGCGAATATTGTAATATTCGCGACCGTCCTAACTGTCTCTATTGTTGCAAGTTTATTTCCTGGCAGCCAAGCTATTGATTAGTGATCTATCAGGTGTTCTACACTATTGACTGTGTGCCGTAGGTAGCATTAGTGTTCCTTAGCGTTAACCACTCCGAATGATGCAAGCTGCTCCCCTGATCTCGTATTCTGTTGGCAAACAGTGAAGCGGCAGACCTCGTCTCCCGGTTTATTTAATCCTGTCAGGGTGGAGGACCGAAAGACGACGACACAGTCAATAACAAAGCCTTTCGGTGTCAATTCACTGCACCGTGACCGATTATTTGTTCAGTCCTTAAAAAAAAATGTCATTCCCCAGAGCGGCTCGGTGGAATGACACGCAGCGAACTCTGAGGCGTCCCGACACGCTGTCTGGGAGACGGGGACGTTTCTGCACTCGTCAGTCAAGGCCGCCGCTGTTTTTGCAACCTTTAGCCGATCGTCTCGACCCAGGTCGAGCGGCGGTTTCCCAACGAGATAAGTGTGCTGAAATTATTTCAGAAAGAGGGGCTGGAAGACGTCATGCTTCACGTTTATCTTACAAATGTTCCCACCTTTTTCCTGCGGTGAGACAATGGTTTGACCTGACTGGGAGATAATATTTTTGCCTTTTTCGTTTCTGTTGTGCAACGCACTCGCTGTATCAGCTGCTGGTACGTCACTGAAGATCGAGGTGAAGCACAGAAATGAATGCAAAGAATTACATTAAACATTAAAAAGAAAAGAAAACATAGTGCAAGGTGTCTACTGTAAGATGCAGTTAGCTTAGCACAATAGCACCACGCTGCTACGCAGCACCTCCAAAGGAAACAGCTGGTCGATGCTAAAAGCCTGCAGATCGGAGCTGACAGCGAGCTAAGGCTAACGATAATTAGCAGCAATTAACAGAAATGAGTGTGATCCAAGTCTGCTAACGAGCGCACTTTGTTTAGAGCTCTGTGGAAAGGCTGATTCAGAACTTTCATCAATGCTACTCTGCTAGCTATCACGTTTCCCTAACTCAGCTAAGGTTTTGCTTAAGATAATTATATTATAATTATATTCCACGGAAAATAAAAACAGTATGGATTATTTTATATGAAGTTAGTGATGTAAAAAAAAAAAAGATCGCAGTGTGTGCTTTATATTTCTTATCGATTACTCGATTAATCGTCAGAATAATCAATAGAATACTGGATTACTAAAGTAATCGATTGCTGCAGCCCTCGATAGCAACTAGGGCAACTCGGACATGCCCTCAGGGCCCTTTCACGTGAAAAGAGTAAAGCGGAAAAGCAGGCAGCAGTTGGGGGTAAATGCGAGGTCACCTCCAGGGAAACCTCAGCGCCGGCCGGCGTGGTGCAGCCGATGGAGCCGCGCGGCTGCGTCTCCCAGCTGCTGCTGCCCCAGATCTGCTGCTCACGTTTCCCACAGTCCCATCATCACGTCTGACGCGGGTCGTTAGCGAGCCGGGTGATGAGGCCTGCAGATGCTGGGACTCTCACACACACACACACACACACACACACACACACACACACACACACACACGATGGTCACTGATGAAGGTCCCGACGGGGACGTAAACCTTTCCAAGCTGGTCAGCTCTGCCACTGATCATGGGACAGGAAGTCAGTCCCCCCCACCCCTTCCTTTGCCCTGCGTCAGGTGCCCCGAGCTCGGTCCCAAATGTGGCCCCTGGCAGTCGTCCCGGCCTCCACCTGCAGCCGTCGGCGGGGAGCAGGAGCTGCACTTAGCCGGACCCTGGAAGCATCGATTTCCTTGGATCGATAAGTCCAGCCTCTCCCGGACTCTCTAAAAGGCCCGGCAGCGAGCAGACAGCCTCTCGCCGTTCGTCACCAATCGCCACCGTCGTCTGACCGCCATCACGGCGGAGTGGACTTAAGTGGCTCTTTTCACCCCACCCCCCCCACCTTTCGATCTTTGTAGCTGCCATCGGTTTCTGCTCAGAGGTGGGGGCTTTTATTCCTGGCTAAATCCTTTTGGAGCTGCCCGCCGCTCCCCTTACCCAGCTGTTTTTGCCTGACGTCACGCTCCTCTTTTGTCCCGTCGGTGGTCGCGCTTTTCTGGCTGTCACATCAAGCATCCGTCCCTCTTCAGCTCGCTGTCGGCCTCCGTCTTCCACGTCTCCGCTGCGGCTGAATATTCACGTCTGGTCTCCTCCGCCTCTCTCTTTTGCGTCTCCGTTGTCAGTCTGCGAGGCGAGCGTTCTCCATCCGTCTCCGTCCTGTCTTTTTCTCATCTTGTCTCTCTTTATGATCCTTTGTCAGACTGTCTGCCTCTGCCTTTTAAATGTCCTGCGCGCTTGATGTAATCTTCCACCGTCTTTGTTTTATTTGGTGTGTGTGTGTGTGTGTGTGTGTGTGTGTGTATGTTTGTCTCCCCCCGACAGCCCAGCAGGTCTATTTTAGTGCTTTCCTCTGTTTTCCGGGGCCCTGGAGACGACTGATTGAACAGCCTGACCCCCGGCTGCCCAGCTGATCCCGGCCGTCTCAGTGGTTCTCCTCCTGAAGGCCCGGCAGACGCTGTGATCTGAGCAGCTGTGTGTTCAGGCCTGTGCTTTTAGGCGCGCTCGTCCCAGCTCAGCGACCGCGAGACGGGGAGGATAATAGAGTCCAGCCGGGGTGACTCGTGTTGTGTCTGAGGCTCATGGGTTCGTGGCACAAGCACAGCTTCTGCACATGTTACACCTCTCTCTCTCTCCCTCTCTCTCTCTCTCTCTCTCTCTCTCTCTCTCTCTCTCTCTCTCACCCCTCCAGGCTCTTCAACCTGACCCTGAAGAAGCTGATCATGCTGAAGGAGCTGGACAAAGATCTGACCTCGGTGGTCATCGCCGTCAAACTCCAGGTCGGTCAGAGTCGCACACACACATGCCCCGCTGCTCTCTTCCCCCACCCGCGCCTCCACTTGAATGTTGCACTGGTGCCTTTGATACGTTTTCATCTCCTTTCGAGCTGTTCCTTCCCCGGTGAAGGTGCTCGCCTGCATCCTGCTGCCAGCTCACTGATAAATGATCACCGGAGCTCAGGCTAAATCGCTCTTTAATGGCGTGGCTCCACTCCCAGTTTCTGCCTGTGCGCTCCTTCTCTTGCCCCACCATCCCCATCTCCTGTGCCCTTTCTCACACCTCCTGTCACTCCCTTCCCTCCTCTTCCTCTCCATCTCCGTCCCAGCGTGTGGCTGATGAGAGCTCGTTGCTTCTGCTCCGCTGGAGACCAGCGGTAATCTTCGCACTCCTCCACTTGTGACGTTCCGTCTTTTGTGTTTTATTTTCTCCCCGTCCTTTCCCCTCCTCCTCCTCCTCCTCCTCCTCCTCCTGTCGCCTCCTCAGGGTTCTAAGCGGATCCTGCGCTCCAACGAGATCCTGCTGTCGTCAGCGGGGCTGACAGAGACTGACCTTCAGCTCACCTTCTCCTTGCAGGTAAAGGCCAGGGTTCAGCCACCTGCCAGTCAGGTTTCATTGAAATGTTCATGTCATCATCATCATCATCATCATCATCATCATCATCATCATCATCATCATCAGTAGCTGCAGAGGGGTTGGGTGGGTTAGCTGGTTCTACTTTACACTTTAATCATCAATGAAAATACCTATTGTTTCTTTTACATATGGGTTAGTTCAAAAGCAGCTAATTGATTTTGATTAAAAAAATGAATAGATGGGTTTCCGTCCATTCGGAACCAGAACAGACGGGTATCGGCAGCCTGTCCTGCAGCAGCCTTCCAGAGAGAATCCCAGTGCACCGACACCTTTGGTCCATGCTTAGGTCTCTTAGTTTGCCCTGCCGAGCAGCGTGTAGCGGGAATCTAGACGAGTGTGTAAGCACATGCACGCGAATACACATCAGTCCCAGCTGGGTGGGAGCATGACTGCCGAGGTCAGCTGGTTCCTTTTAGCGCTTTAATGACGGGTAATGTCACGCATCAGATGCGACCGCGCGGTCCGACATGCTGGGATTCTGCTGTGAACTTTCACTCCTGCAGCAGACCTGTTGGATCTGCCTCATTATCAGATCAACGGTGGGGGTGGTGATGGTGGGGGTGGTGGTGGTGGGGGGGCGTCTCCCAGGGTCAGGCTCCCGTCACGCTTACATGCCCCTTTTCCGCCCGCAGTATCCGCACTTCTTGAAGAGGGACGCCAACAAGCTGCAGATCATGCTGCAGCGCAGGAAGCGCTACAAGAACCGGACCATCCTGGGCTACAAGACGCTGGCACTGGGACTCATCAACATGGCCGAGGTACACACCCGCCCACTTTCGCTCCTTACAGAGGCCGCCTTGTGCGCTGTTTCATACTTTTAGCATCGTTTAAGCATGCAGGTGTTTCCAGTTCTCTGGCCAGTGAATTCAGTGTGTCCTGACAAGAGAAAGGACAGTTTCTCTTGAGCCGCGCTGTTAAAGTACAAGTGTACGACGATGTTTCCCGCTTATCTACCTGAGCAGGCGCTTGTATTTCAAATCCGACTTTCAGAATGCTAATACTTAGCTGCAAAAAGCAGCGCCGCATGTGAGCTGCCTCACTGTTCAGGCCCTGATTAGTGATGGAACCAAACAGGCAAATTGTTTGTCAGTTGCTCCAGCTAAAGGGGACCTTGTTTGTCAGACTTGCGCTTCAGCGGTGAATAATTACAAGCCATGAAAACTGGCTGCTGTGCTCGCGTGTGTGTTGCAGAGGAGGATGTTGGTGAAGCTAAAAGAGGCCGCGCTCCTTAAGAGAAATGCAAACAAATGCGTTTTTAGTGTTCTGGATGCTGTGAGTCCAAATAGGACAAAGGGAAAGTGACTGGATGAGGTGTGCTTTCGGAGAAGTCAAGGTTGGACACACACACACACACACACACACACACACACGAGCTCATCTCCCGGTTGAACTGCTCCTGATCGGGACACTCTCCGTATTTTGTCAGCGGCGGTGGCTGGAGGGCGCTTCGACGCGCCTCGCTGCGTCAGGAGACTCTCGTCGCCTTCGGCCACGCAAACGTCCCAGCCGGTCCCAAGCGTTGACCTAACAAAGTACCGGCGAGGGGCCGGTCTCCCGGGACGCGCCGCCTTTCGCTTCTGCTCGGGTCTAATCTTAGCTCAGCGAAATTGTCTGGCGCTTAATAGCATGCAGATGAAACGGCGCGGGGCCCCGCTGTATCGCTTTCATTCACGACACGTTGATTCATTTAACCTTCAGCCAAACTCAATCCAAGCATCTTTGCTCCTGCGTCCACCATCAATCACCTGACAAATGAAGCATTAACCTCTGCTGCCACAGCCTGCCTGCCTTCCCCGTCTCCCAATGAGAGACCTCGCTTCAAAAATGGCCGCCACCGACGCCCGCGTGTACGTGCGGCGGCTCACGATACGTCTCCAACAAAAGACTGATCCACAAATCAGCCCTTTTCATAATGGAAAACAAATGTTGACTCAAAGGGCTCGGTGGGGGGCAGAATAGATCAGATATTTGCACAAGTGCCTTTTGTCCACACTCGGCGTCGCCTGTAGTCGGTTTGAGGCAGCTTTGTTTTGGGTTTTTTTCATGTGAGATGAAGTCAGATTTAATTCTCGGAGCTCCCTGGCCGACGGGATCGGTTACAAAGTGCTCAGCAGAGGCCAAAGGACACAAGCAATTCTTCAGCCAAGCAGCAACAATCCGAACCAATTCTGCTTCACACATTTCACCCCACACACACACACACACACACACACACACAAGCCTGAGGTTGTCTCCTGACTCTGGGCTGTATATTTTAACATCAACTAGGCGTCAGATTGAAACTATGGTCTGAAACCCCGGCTACACCCCCGCACGGCGACTGTAGCAACAAAAGAGGTGTTGCTTCAAGGAAAGGCTTGGTCTGATTGCTCGTTTTTACCTCAAACAGATGAGTGAGTAGAGAAAGGAGTCTGCAGCAGGTTGCCGAGGTGAGCAGGAATGTCTTCTTCTGCATCTTGGTTGCAGGTGATGCAGCACCCCAGCGAGGGGGCTCAGGTGCTGGGGCTCCACAGTCAGCTGAAGGACGCCTCCCTGCCCGTTGCCGAGATCCGCGTGTACTCTCTCTCCAGCCAGCCCATCGACCACGAGGGGCCGAAAGCAAAGATGTCCGGTGAGCGCGCGCGCACCTCCCCTCTCCCTCCCACGTCCTCCCCTGTTCCAGCGTGTCAGTGCGTCCTCTCCTTCCCCCAGATCGCTCGCCAGACATCGACAACTACTCCGAGGAGGAGGAGGAGAGCTACTCCTCGGAGCAGGAGGGCAGCGACGACCCCATCCACGGACAGGTGAGCTCCTAATTACCGCCTTAATATCGCGGATGGGGATTTTTACGGCAAAGTAAGACGCCTGCTCTCCCTCCCTCCCTCCCGCAGTATCTGTATGATGAAGACGAGGAGGTCAGGAAGAAGAAGCCCAGGCGGAAGCTTCCCTCCAACGCCGCTATCACCAGGGTAGCCCCATCAATCCGCCCTTCTCTCCTCTTTTCCTTATCTCATCCGACCCCTCTTCCGCTCGCCCGCACCCTCCTCCCCTCCGCTGCTTTCAGCCACAAATCCATTTTCTCAGCCCGAGTCCTGATATGTAATTTTCACATGCTGCAGCGTGAGTCCAAGAGCTCCCACAGATGGTGCGTTCGAGGTCCAGTGCAGCTGCGGCGGGTCATCAGTGTGGTGCTCACATGCATGCCAAACGAGCCGTTCTGATCAGACTGTGATGCCTAGATGGGACATTTTTAAAGACTATTAGGCTGATATATTCCAGCTTTTTCCAACTTCCATGTAAACATCTGTGGGGGAAGGTGTTGCCTTCAGTTTAAAAAGACGATCTGTGGTTTTACCGCCACTGATCTGGAATTATCATTTCATATCTCTCCATGATTCTCCCGGGATCCTCATGCTGTCTCGCTTCTTTTCTCTCCCCCCTCCTCCTCCACCTCCTCCTCCTCCACCTCCTCCTCCTCCCTGTCTGCAGCAACCCAACATCAAGCAGAAGTTTGTCGCCTTGCTGAAGCGGTTCAAAGTCACCGACGAGGTACGGCCTGTTTTCTCCTGAGTGTTTTTGACGTGAGGCGCACAGAAGTGTGTGGGAGAAATGTGGCGGAACCACTAAGACTCAGCTGGCGGCAGATTAAAAAACGACCCGCCGTCGATTAAAATAGAACGCAAACGCGCGCGCCTGTGTGCTTTTGCAGCAGTTCCACTGAAATGCGTCTGTGTTTGATCTCTGTTTGCGTCTGTTAGTTTTCGGTTTCTCTTTTCCAGCCTGACTCAGTCAGCGCAGCAACTGGGAAGCACGATGAGCTTGCTGTTAACGGTCGCGCACGTCAACAGAGCAAATCACTGTATTTACTGTGCTGATCACCTCTTCCACCCGCGCATCGCTCAGGTGGGCTTCGGCCTGGAGCACGTGTCAAGAGAGCAGATCCAGGAGGTGGAGGAGGACCTGGACGAGCTGTACGACAGCCTGGAGATGTACAACCCCAGCGACAGCGGGCCAGAAATGGAGGAGACGGACAGCATCCTCAGCACACCCAAACCCAAGCTGAGGTAGGAGAAACATCTCATCACTTTGTGTGCTCCATTAAAATACTCCAGCTGTTTCATACGTTAGAAGAGGCAATTAATAGTGCCATCTTGTGGTAACATTGATGTACTGCACCCTCAGTAAAGTTTACATGAACTAGAGGTACAAATATTTCTAAAATGTTATCTCCAATAAGTTGTTTAAGAAAGCAGATGTTCTGGAATCTTTTGGAGTCACAAAGCATCAAGAAACCAAAAGAAAAATATTTTATTTATTTCTTTGAGCATACTTTAGTCCTTTTTTATTGCAATTTTTAGTTCTGCTCTAGAACACACACACAGGCCTTTTTGAGGACTGTAAAGTGGCATGTCGGGGATTTTCCCGTCTCTCCTCAAACAGGCCATTTTTTGAGGGAATGTCCCAGTCCAGCTCCCAGACGGAGATCGGCAGCCTGAACAGCAAAGGCAGTTTGGGCCGAGACACCTTCAGCCCTGTGAGTCGCACAGTTCCTTCCGTGAGCTTCAGCTGTTTTAGCCCTGGGACACTCACAACTTTTTGGTTTATTTCTCAAACTAATGGACTAAATGACTGTTGCTTCCTTGTCCTTCCAGCAGGGGGAGCAGCATCCCTTAGAGAAGATGAAAACATCACGTAGTCGCAATTTGGAGGAGGCCTTGTCCGAGACAGACACACTGGTACGACTAGTTGTGTGTGTCAGTGTGTGTGTATATGTCAGTGTATCAATAAAGTCCTCACAGAGATAAAAGGATAGACTTATCTGTGTGTGAAGGAGACAGAAAGAAGGTAGTACCAGGGTCTCTATTTCACTCTTGTCTGTGCTGTGAGATTGCTAGAAGAAAGAGTATCAAATAGATTGTGTTTTTCTTTATGTATGTATGTGTGTGTGTGTGTGTGTGTGTCTCTGTGTGTGTGTGTGTGTGTGTGTGTGTGTGTGTGTGTGTGTGTGTGTGTGTGTGTGTAGGAGCTCACAGATCAGGAGTTATTTGCAGAGGTGGGCCCCTGCATCACGGTGTCAGTGGAGAAACCCCGTACCCCACTGAAGAGCAGCAAAAGTGATACCCAGGCTATGCCATCACCACGGTAACCACTGCACAAAAATAATACACAGAAACAAAACTGCTTCATACAATTTTTGGGATCGTAATGCTGTGCACATAGTTTGAGGCATTAGAATGAGGTGGGGTTTTTTTAAGGGAAAGGGAAACATTTGTCAGACTGCTGCTGTTTTACATCACCGTGTCTCGTTTTCTCGCCCGGCCAGGTTGGACGGCGGCCACACGCCCCGACAGAAGCGCATCAGCACCCCCATGAAGGAGAGGCAGCTGTCCAAGCCTCTGAGCGAGCGGACCAACAGCTCGGACTCCGAGAGATCCCCGGAGCTGGGCCACAGCGCGCCGGTGAGAGCCCCTCCAGACGTGGCTTTGTTTCACCCCACATATGGAAATTACTCCCACAGAGAGATTCACTCGTTCGCCACCTTTCTTCTGTCATCCCCCGCACTCTTTTCATTATTTTCCCAAAATAAAGAATGCGTTCTGATTTCACCCCAGGAATGAATTATGTATGTGCTGATGAGTCATGTGAGTAAAATAGGGTGCTGTCATGCAGTTTACAAGTGTGCGTGTGTGTGTGTGTGTGTGTGTGTGTGTGTGTGTGTGTGTAGCTCCTGAGGAAGGTGGTGTACGACCAGCTGAACCAGATTCTGCTGTCGGATGCGGCGCTCCCAGAAAGCCTGATACTGGTGAACGGTACCGATTGGCAGGGCCAGGTAAGCGTGTGTGTGTGTGTGTGTGCGCGCGCATCTGTGTGAGTGAGTGTGAGAGCCCTGTTCTGAGATTCTGTGTGTGTGTGTGTGTGTGTGTGTGTGTGTGTGTGTGTGTGTGTGTGCGCGTGCAGTACGTCACAGAGCAGCTCCAGCTGCACAGACACCCGGTGGTCTGCACGTGTTCCATGGCTGAAATCCAGGCGGTGCTGTCGGCCGTACTCACTCGCATCCAGAAATTGTAAGTGGAACACACACAAACACATTCCGAGCCTTCCTTCAGGTTCTCAGAAGACACACTTCCATTTACCGTAAGTTGCATCAGTCAAAAAATGCGTTATGAAGGGGAAAAAAACATAGTGGCATATAAGTCGCATTTTTGGGGGGAAATTTCTTTCTCAGAGGTCTTCAGAAGTTAGCGGTCATAAAGCCCAGAGTGCCCTTTTGCTGTTGTCAGTGTGAAAATGACGAACATGTGAAAGTACCGTAAATATTTGAATAATTTCACATTATAAGTCGCCAAATTCTGGAGAAAAAAAAGTGGGACTTATATTTTGGAGAATACGGTAGCTCATCGCTGGCGGGTTGGGTGGAGGTTTGTGGCTTCATGTCTCCTCTTTGGGCGAGTGTTTGTGGACTCTGGCTGCTTTCTCTCATGTCTGGGCTGCGTGCAGCTGCAACTGTAACTCGTCCATGCCCCGGCCGGTGAAGGTGGCAGCGGTGGGCAGCCAGAGCTACCTCGGAGCCATTCTGCAGTTCTTCGTCACCCAGCTGGCCAATAAAACCTCCGACTGGCTCAACCACATGCGCTTCCTGGTCGTACCGCTGGGTAAGGACCTTTGGCCGCGTCACCGCTCCGACCCGCGACTGACTGTCCTCTTCTCCGTCAGGCTCTCATCCCGTCGCCAAGCACCTCGGCTCGCTCGACAACCGCTACAGCTCTTCCTTCCTGGACAGCGCTTGGAGGGAGGTGTTCGGGCGCCCCGAGCCGCCGCAGACAGGTACCGCAGCAGGGTGGGAGGAAAAAAAAGAACAAAGCTAGCAAAAGCGAGGATCGGAAACCGTCTTGACGCTTGTCCCGCCTCCAGATCAGCTGGACGTGGCGGCGAGGATCTCCCAGTACATCAGCGGTGCCACGGTAACGCACCAGCTGCCTGTGGCCGAGGCCATGCTCACCTGCAAACACAGGACGTGAGTAGGCGGCGCGGCGGCGCGCTGGCGGCTGTCTGCATCTCTAACGCTCTGCTCTTTCCAGGCGCGATGAAGACTCCTACCAGAAGTTCATCCCCTTCATCGGGGTGAGAGGCGACCCTCTTTCCCACAACATGGTGACAGTCCGGAGGTGCAGATCTCAGTCTGAGGGTCATTTGTGGTGTCTCCTCTCTTCCAGGTGGTGAAAGTTGGACTGATTGAGTCTGGACAGTCTCCGACAGGTGAGGACGTAGGTTTAAAACATACACACACAGCCGTGTTTATACCCCCTACTGAGGACCTGGCCGTCTTTTCTCTCCAGGAGATCAAGAAGAGGGCGTGGCCGTGAGCTTGGCCGTCCCCTCCACGTCGCCCCCCTCCCACGGCTCACCCACGGGGGCCATCAAAGAGGCGGCCACGCCCCCGTCCTCCCCGTCCATGGGCAGCGTCCTCACGGCGCAGGGGTGGGGGAAATGCGAATCCCAGCAAGCCAGCAGCGCGTCTTATTACTTGGGCTTCACAGATGTTCTTCCATCTCCTTCAGGAGTCCCAGCATGTCTCACGGCATGGACGCCATCGGCCTGCAGGTGGACTACTGGCTGGCCCCCCTGGCCGAGAAGCGGAAGGAGGGCGAGCGGCGCGACACGGGCTGTAAGAACACGCTGAAGAGCACCTTCCGCTCGCTGCAGGTGAGCAGGCTGCCAGGAGGGGGCAGTGGCGAGCCACAGGCGCAGGTCAGCACCATGGCCATGACCGTGGTCACCAAGGAGAAGAACAAGAAAGGTCAGGAGCGGGGGGGGGGCTTTATTGATTCGCTACCTCGAGAGTAAGAGATACATCCTGTCTTAACTGCGGCTCCGTCCCCCTGTCTCCAGTTCCCACCATCTTCCTGGGGAAGAAGCCGAAGGAGAAGGAGGTCGACTCCAAGAGCCAGGTCATCGAAGGCATCAGCCGGCTCATCTGCTCCGCCAAGCAGCAGCAGACCATCCTGAAAGGTAAAGCGAGGCCACCGGCCGGCTTGCGCGCGCCCGCGCCTCCCCCATCGCTCTTCTTCAGCCAGCTTTGCGCTTCTTCTCCTCCCTCCAGTGTCCATCGATGGCGTGGAGTGGAACGACGTGAAGTTCTTCCAGCTGGCCGCCCAGTGGCCCACCCACGTCAAGTACCTGCCCGTGGGACTCTTCGGTTACAGCAAGCCCCCCTCCTAGGGCCCCTCCCTCCCATCCTTCCACGTTCCTTGTGCCGCCTGTTTTCCAGAAGCAGCCAGGCTTCTTTGGTTTCTCTGCAAGAGGAGGAGGAGGAGGAAGAGGAGGAGGAGGAGGAAGAGGAGGAGGAGGAGGAGGTCAGGGTCACGGCGCTGCTACAAGTCACTTTAAAAGGCCCCTTTTAGTGTGTGTGCCGTGTGTGTGCATGCACATGTGAATGTACAGTACGTTTACGTGCGTATTTGTGTGTGCGTGCGTGCGTGCGTGTGTGTGTGTGTGCGCGCGCCTTCCCAGAGGGGCCAACAGCACAAGATTATTAGCTAACTGCCGTTTACGTTTGCGTTCTATGGAATGCAACAGCATGCAACAGCTCAGCGATTTCAAGCTCTCAACGCGTGCATGTTTCACAGAATCCTGCGCACGCGCGCCGCTGGGCTGCGACTCTGAGTATAGACCATCATGCATCGGGGCTGCAAGCGCTCGTGCAACGCATGTGACGAGCCTCTCCTCCACGCAAGCCCCCCCTTCTTTATTTGCTTGATTTCAAGGGCTCCCGTTTGATTTAAAGTCTTTCTTTTTTGTAAACAAATAGAGAGTCTGTCAGAAAAGAAAACATCAAACTATAGATAACGACAAAAGTGTCTTCTTTCTCAACTGGTTCTTGCTAGAAATGGTCAGACCGTCTTGTGTTTGTGAGCCGCGGCGTACGTTCTGGTGAAAAGGTTCCAGCATTTCAGGACAGAAGCTAATGTAATATGCAGGTTTCCTTGTCGTCTTTTCTGCTATGCACTTAATGGTACGCGTCCGGTTCTCTCCGACAAAAATGGGACTTCATCACCTGCAATAAGCACAAAGTTGCCAGATAAAATGCTTTTTTTCCCCCCATCATTTCTTGATAATCTGCATTTAATCCCTGTTTTGAGTTATTTCTGCACAGGTCAGCTGCTTTCTGTGTTGTGTGAGGTGATTAGTGAGTGTGTGTGTATGTGTGTGTGTGGTAAAATAACTGTAATGGAGTAAAATCACTAAATAGGATTAATTTTTCTACCGTGATGCAGATCTGTTGCGATTGACCTTTGCTTGTCAGATTAGACGTGTATCTCCGCGGTTTCACGCGTACAATGTCGACTTGTGTGTTGCCATGACGCCGAACGTGAAATCTTTAAGCCCTCCTTTTGTGAAGCGAGTCTGTGCAACTCTTACGAATGTATCCGCATCGGCGCAATATCCTCAAAGTCGTTTTAGCAAAAGTGTTAGCAAATTCTTTCTTCCTAAAGTGTTAACTTCATTGTTTGGTTTGTTGTTCCTTGAAATTAGATTTGATATGACAGTGTTACAGTCGGGACATCAGGAGACGTTGGCAGTGATGTTTACTCGCCCTGGGTTTGCTTAACAGCTTGTCTTTCACTGTGGGCGCTAAGTACATATCAAATATTTGAATGTATTACATTTAGTTTACATGTATATTTAGGTTCGTGTCGCTATCGTATGTAATGGTTTTGGAACGATCGGTGAGGTCAGATGGTTGGTTTTTTTATGTTACAAATGCTTAAAGGCAGGAGCCGCAGCCCGACGACACCTGAGCGCCAGCGACAGGCTGACTGACAGCTTTGGAGGGCTGTCGTGCAGCAGGTTGCCTTCTGCAATCGCATTTCATCCCAAAATTTGGCCCCTGCTCTTCAGTGATATTTTACATTAAGGTAAACATTTTCTTGGAATTGAGAAGAAGATCGTTGAGGTGCCACTTCAGTGACTTCCCACCACAGCTTAGCGTAGCAGGAACCAGTTCTTCGACCAGGAAAGGTTCACCCAAAGGTTCCTGGTTCTTTCTGTGGTGGAAAAGCCGCCAAAACAAATATGCAACAGCAGAAATTTAAGAACGGATTCCCCAGACTTTCCAAATCTGCCGATGATCTGAGCAGTTTAAGGTTAGCAACGCTAAATCTGCCAAACAGACAGAAAACTATAGAATATAAACACAATTATAGCTACATATCGACAGTTCAGTGTGCTCCTATCATTCAGACTCACTAATGTTAGTGACAATCTTTATATCATCAAATGATTATGCTTTTTTAAAAGTAAAAAGGACATTTTGGAATGAAATGCTTCATCGGCCAATGAGAATAATCTCTGATAACTCCAGATTTACCCTGTTCGTCCCTCCTATCGTGTCATCCAAAATACCGTAGTGAATTTGAGCTAACCTTTCCCCAAGCCTGTGACGTCACAGTGTAATTGTTGTCGTCCGCCTCCACAGGGAGGTTAAAGGTCACCTGCACCTGGTGATGTTTTATTGAAAAAGAGGCATTAAAAGAAAAAACACTATCACTGCCAAAAGAACTTTGTAAAAAAATAAAAAAATGTGACGTTCAGATAGATTTGTGGGATTTTGTTGACAAAAAAAGCAAGTGACCCTTGTGATGTTGTCATTTCATCATTTGGAAGAACTGAAACCCCCCCTTTTTTTCCTCCTTTTTTGCGTTGTTCTCCGTGAAACAGCCGATTGTTCCGTGTGTCTTGAACTCGTCCCTGTGTGTGTTTTGTACCTGTACCTCTGTACCTGTGTATGGTTGTGAAGGTGTAACGATGGTCCCTCTGTCCTTGTTAGAGATTAGAAACTGTCCCATAAATAATCTGTGATCAGCAGTGTCTGTTCTCTGATGACAACTGATTCTTCTTCCACAAGACATTTGATTTCTCACTGCCAGATTTCCTCCGACCAGACTTTCCTGAGCTTGTGGAGAATGTTTTGCACATGCCATTGTTACTTCAGCAGCAGTCTCCAGCTTTCGTTGCCTTTGCCTATAAAAGTAATTATAATAAACTATAGTGCTTGTACATATCAGATAATACTTGTTATATCGTTTTGTCTCGTTTTTTTCTTTA
Source organism: Arothron firmamentum (assembly GCA_016586285.1). NCBI lineage: Eukaryota > Metazoa > Chordata > Actinopteri > Tetraodontiformes > Tetraodontidae > Arothron > Arothron firmamentum. Next base: position 148,869 of record BJFM01000301.1, on the reverse strand, counting down.
TTTGACATGTTTTTGTAGTACTCCTTTTTCATGATTACACATTTGTCAATCAGATATTAGATGAAAAGTGAGTGTTTATTGTTCGTTTTTTAAATAAAACAACCATGATTTGTAACTCTGTCTCCTTGCCTTTTTAACCTATAGGTTTAAAGTGTTAATTTAAACAATGCTTCACTCTGCAGGTCAGTGGTACACAGCGTTCCTGTCTGCATAAGGCCTCAAATTCAAAGAGTGTCAGTGAGTCGAGATAGATATTTTCCATGCGTGACATTATGCGGCAGGAAAAATGTTGCTTGAGTTGGCATCGACCAAAGAGCAATAACTATTGTAGTCGCCGCGATTATTCCTTTATATATCAACATATTTTCAAAGCGTATTTGTATTGGAACTATTCCGTCCTTTAAGGAGGAGGAGCTTGTTGGCACCAACGCTTCAGCAAGATGACCCCACGACAGGCTTGTGAAATGGCGTCATGATCTTGCTGTGTTACATCTTTGGTTAATTCAGAGACACCAGCCATATTTTTGTATCCCAGCTGTCAGGTTCGAGGACCTTCAGAGGAGAGGAGCTTACTTGCTGCTCTCCAAGCGGTAACACTCACAGTAAGTAAAGGTTAACATGATTTTGACCGCTAACCGCTAGCTAAAGCGGTTAGCTATCTCCTTTCAGCTGTGCTAAATCGCTTGAACGCGACATTACTCAGCGCGTGTGCTGGAGTCAGCAGCAGGTGATGACCAAGCCCGGAAACGCAGCAGTCATTCCCGAGACTGGCGTCCTTCAAAGTAAATCATTCCTAAATTTGATGATTAGTTTCGGCGTTAATCCCCAAATATAAACTCGAAGACATTAACAAACATATTTGAATTAATGGGGACAAATGTGATTTACAACGCAATATCGATAAAACCCATTATTTTCCTGGCAACCTTGTCCTTCCTCAGAGAGCGGTGTTTTAGTTTGAAAGGTCCCGCAGGAAGCTGTTGGTTTCATGCAGACGTAGACGCGCTGGTGTATTTGGAGCATCACAACATCGGCCCCTCGCTTTGTTCTCGGCACGGAAAGAATCGCGTTTTTCTTCGATGAGGGTAAATATACAAATAAACAACATTTAAAAAACTCAGACACCGATGATACTTGGCTACCTTTAGCATTTTTTTTTCTTTTTAGCTTGCTAACCAATGCAAACGCAAATGAAAATCCCGAGATCGCGCATGTCACCATCAGTCTGCACTTTGCCTTTTGCTTAAAATTGACTCTTGGTAGTATTTTGTTTCGATCTAAATGTGAAATGACGACATCACGCTTATTAGAGTGACCGCGAGCGTGCGTGGGTCGTGTAGCATCATGGATCGGGCCTGAACTATTTACAAACGGCGTGCGCGTCTAAATCAAACGCTGCGATGCTTTTTTGCAACGATTGCGGACAATGTAATGAATTATAACTTGTGAACGAGTTAGTGATCAAACATTTCCCTGGTTGGTGGATCACCTGGGTAGATCTCCTGCCACGCCAAACGCTGCTGCCCCTCCCGGGCGCAGGCCTCGACCGCCCGGGTTCATGGTTGAATATTTTCACTGTAAAACGCCCAAATCAGCAACCCCGGGGGTGTGTGTATGTATGTGTGTGTGTGTGTGTGTCGTTGGTCGAGGCCTGCAGCAGTTTGTGACTTTAATTTCGGCGTTTGTGAGCCGGGAACGTGTGATTGGTGGTGCATTGCAGTCGGTGCCTGAAGGTGGAGGGGAGGAGGGGGAGAGGAGAAAACAGGTGCTTCATCACCACCACCACCACCATCATCATCATCATCATCATCACCACGGCCAAGGAGCAAAGTCACAGTGCTGCGGGGCGGGTGTTGGGCCACCCTCCGGGCAAATGTCTGGTCTCCTCCACCAGTTTCTGCTTAAATCAACGGAAGCTGAAGCTGGCGGCCAAATAACGGCTGCACCTCCACCCAAACAAGAGTCAGTTTGGCCGGTTTGTAGGTGCAGTTGACACATTTGAGTGTTAGTAAAGAACACTAAACTGCATCAAAGCTGCAAATATTTGCTCAAGGTGAAGGATGGGGGGGGGTAATGAGCTGTGCTGCTGCGGAGGCGTCCTGGGCTAAAAATACAAACATGCTTTTGTTCTCTCAATGTAAAAAAAAAAAACAACCTCTGCTCTGAGTTGATAAAACATGAGGGCGATCCATCGGAATCAGCTGATCTGAGTGGTGGACAAGCTTTAATTTGCTAAATGTTGGGGCTGTGCAGGCTAAAACCTCCAGGAAGGGTCCCGTAGCGCATCGGATTAGCTTTTAAACGACGTTACGGCGATAACAAAGTTCAGAAAATCTGATTCTCTTTGAAAAACACACCCCCTTTCATCCCCGACCAGCGGCTAGCTCGTCGGACTGCGCTCAGCGGGTCTCCTGAGCGTCGAGAAACCTCATGACGGTGTGCTCTGCTCCCCTTCCCCCCCCCAAAAACAGTGTGTATGAAGCCAGGCAATGTCCACCATGGTGTATCCTCGTGAAGAAGCCCTGGAGCGACTGAGCCAGGATGAGATCGTCCTCAACACCAAGGCCGTCATGCAGGGGCTGGAGACGCTGCGGGGCGAGCACACCCAGATCCTCAACTCGCTGCTGGACTGCGCCCAGCCGCCCGTCACGCAGGAGAAGTCCGGGCTGCTGCGCAAGAGCCTGGAGGCCATCGAGCTGGGCCTGGGAGAGGCGCAGGTGCGGCGCTTTTACCGCCACGGGAGAACCCCGGGCGCGGAAGACGCTTGCTCACGGTGGCCGTTCTCCTCCGCAGGTGATCATCGCCTTGTCCGGCCACCTGAGCGCCGTGGAGTCGGAGAAGCAGAAGCTGCGCGCTCAGGTGCGCCGCCTCTGCCAGGAGAACCAGTGGCTGCGGGACGAGCTGGCCGGGACGCAGCACAAGCTGCAGCGCAGCGAGCAGAGCGTGGCCCAGCTGGAGGAGGAGAAGAAGCACCTGGAGTTCATGAACCAGATCAAGAGGTTCGACGACGACGCCTCGCCCTCGGAGGACAAGAACCAGAGCGCCGGGGGCGGCGGCGGCGGCGGTGGGGGAGGGGCCGACACTTCGAAGGACAGCCTGGATGATCTGTTCCCCAACGACGACGACCAGGGCCCAGGTAGGGCCCCAGCAGGCAGCCAGGGCCGGTCCCGCCGCCGCTTCTTTAACACCGCTCTCTCCCCGCTGTGACGCAGCCCAGCCCAGCGGCGAGGTGGCGGCCCAGCAGGGCGGGTACGAGATCCCGGCCCGCCTCCGGACGCTCCACAACCTGGTGATCCAGTACGCCTCGCAGGGACGCTACGAGGTGGCGGTGCCTCTGTGCAAGCAGGCCCTGGAGGACCTGGAGAAAACATCTGGCCACGACCACCCTGACGTGGCCACCATGCTCAACATCCTGGCGCTGGTCTACAGGTCAGCATAAAAGGCAGCGGCGGGGGTCATTTAGCTGCTCATAAATATCCAAATCTAATGAAATCTTCCTGTTGGGCCTGCAGAGATCAGAACAAGTACAAAGAGGCGGCTCACCTGCTGAACGACGCGCTCGCCATCAGGGAGAAGACGCTGGGGAAGGACCACCCAGCCGTGGCCGCCACCCTCAACAACCTCGCCGTGCTCTATGGGAAGAGGGGAAAGTACAAGGAGGCGGAGCCGCTCTGCAAGAGAGCGCTGGAGATCCGAGAGAAGGTGAGCAGACCTGGAAATGTCAAGATATAGAAGCTGTACTGGCAGGCCGCCACGAGGTGGCGACAATGAGTCAGCAAGGTTCAACCACCTTTGACGTGAAGAAGATCAATAATTGATATATTAATTCAATTACCCAGAATGCACCTCTGGTTAATTATGGATGAATTGAAATGATTGATTTGCTCTCCAGGTGTTGGGGAAGTTCCACCCAGATGTGGCCAAGCAGCTGAACAACCTGGCGCTGCTGTGCCAGAACCAGGGCAAGTACGACGAGGTGGAGTACTACTACCGACGGGCGCTGGAGATCTACGAGTCCAAGCTGGGGGCCGACGACCCCAACGTGGCCAAGACCAAGAACAACCTGGTGGAGTTTTCAGGCCTTGAGCCGCCGGCAGTGTGGACATCTAGCGCCCTGCAGCCTCTGACCTTCCTTCTTTCGTCGTTTCAGGCCACCTGCTACCTGAAGCAGGGGAAGTTTAAGGATGCCGAAACTCTTTACAAGGAGATCCTGACCAGAGCGCACGAGAAGGAGTTCGGATCGGTCAACAGTAAGCCGGGTTTGCTCTCTACCGCCCCCTGCCGCCGCTGAGCGGTAGCGCCCGCCCCCATTTGGTCAGCTCCATGTTCCCCCTCTGACATGTTCTGTTTTTGACATCGGTGTTTTGTTTTGGCGCCGCCCGCCTCGCCTGCCGTCCTCTTGGGCGCTCTCAGCGGCTCAGAGGATTACTCGGTGCTGTCAGGGCGTGCGAAGCGGCTTAACGCCGGCGCTTCCTCTCCTGCCTCCGCTAAACTCATCAGACCGTCACCAACTCAGCAATGGTTCTGACGTGTCAGCTTTTTGAGTCGTTTTCTTCACTGTTTTGACTTCCGTTTGTCGCCCAGATGATAATAAGCCGATCTGGATGCACGCAGAGGAGCGGGAGGAGAGCAAGGTGCGTTGGAAACGCTCACCCTGCCGCGCTTCTGTGGGCGTGGGGCGAGAATGACGCACTGTTGTTTCTCTCTCAGGATAAACGCAGAGATGCTGGCCCGTACGTGGAGTACGGAAGCTGGTACAAAGCCTGCAAGGTGGACAGGTGAGGGTCGCCACAGAGGTGAGCGTCGCGTTTATGCAAGCGCTCGAACGCATCACCGTCTCCGTCCTCGCAGCCCCACCGTGAACACCACCCTCAAGAGTTTGGGAGCGTTGTACCGTCGCCAGGGCAAACTGGAGGCCGCGGAGACGCTGGAGGAGTGCGCCAGCAAGTCCCGCAAGCAGGTACTGGAACCGAGGCGGGTGGGTTTCAGTCGGGTGGCCCGAGAAGCGACGTCTCATCCCCCACCGTGTCCCCCCTCAGGGCATCGACGCCATTAACCAGAGTAAGGTGGTGGAGCTGCTGAAGGACGGAGGGGGCGGCGGCGGGGACAGGCGGCACAACAGGGACGGAGCCAGCGGGCCGGGGGGTCAGCGGGGGGAGAGCGAGGGCGACGACCCGGCCGAGTGGAGCGGGGTCAGTACGTCGGCGCACGGGAACGTTGATCGGGGAGATGCAGCGCTAAGCGTCCCGTTGTCGTCCCCAGGACGGTAACGGCTCCCTGCGCCGCAGCGGCTCCTTCGGGAAGATCCGCGACGCCCTGAGGCGGAGCAGCGAGATGCTGGTGAAGAAGCTGCAGGGCAGCGGGCCGCAGGAGCCGCGCAACCCCGGGTACGACAGCCGGGCCCCGCCCCACCCGGGAGCGCGGCCCCAGGAATTAACCCTTCACTCCGTACAACCCGTCTGACGCTCCGGCGGTCATGTGACTCCGGTCTTGTGTTGTGTCCAGGATGAAGAGAGCGAGCTCCCTCAACTTCCTCAACAAAAGCACCGAAGAGAGCGCACAGGTGCGTGCGTGCGTGCGTGCGTGATTATTCTCTGAATGCTTTGCGCTCTTTCAACGTGATGTTCTCGGTTGCCAGGACGCCGGCTCCGGCTTCTCCGACTGCAGGGGCCTGAGCGCCAGCAACGTGGACCTGTCCAGACGCAACTCCCTGATTGGCTAAAGGAAGAGGTGGGAGATCGCTCTGATGGGGAGAGGCTGCACACACCTCGGTTTCAAACAAACACACCTAAAGCTCAAGGAGAGAACCAACTACCGCAACCACAGCATATTTTTGTATTAAAAAAAAAAAACAGAAGAGAGAGAGTCAAAACAAACAAAACACCATCCTGTCCTGCTGCTTTGCTGTACAAAACCGCTGCTACAAACAAGGATATTCAGAAACACGCTAATCCGCATGCTGCTCATCAGGCAGTGGAATGTCTGCACCCGAACGCATCGTCAGTGTTGCCATTAGCACCGTAGCAACCCACCCGACCCGCGTATACCATCTATAGGTGCCGGCACTTGAAATTAGGGTAGGTTAGAATCCCACCGTGTATTTTATAGTTAGCATGAGTGCTTATGCGAACCACACCTCTGTTACAAATCACAGACGGTCGAAAATGGTACGATCCACTCAGATTTTGTCAGGAAAAAAAAATTAGCGCTAACATTTGAGCCTCACCTTTTGCCTTTGTTTACGTACATTTATGTTATTTATTTTTTGTGTACATATATATATATATATATATATATAAATATATCACCTCAATGCGATCTGTTCCATTTTCGGTCATGAAGAATCTCAAAAATGTCAGGAAAGGGGAAGACTGGAAAAGAGGAAGAGTTGAAGGCACTTGTCTCCTTTGCAGCTGTCATGATGCGCTGACTGCCTGTGGGTGGTTCCACAGCACCCCCTACTGGCCAAGGGCACAACTGGCCGGCAATTGAATGTTCTGATTCTCGTAGAGGAATATGCTGAAAAAGAGATCTCCATTTAATTAGTTCACTGGGATGTTTTAAATGTTGGGCAGTTATTGGTGCAGCGCATCATCGCACACGTCCACCCTCAGTTCATTTCTGCTCTTTTAGTTTTTCGCGTTTGCATCAGAGGTGCTGACACCTGATTTGAATGTCTCAGAAGCGTCGGCTGTGCACTCTGGTGGCATGTTGCACTGGATTTGTTTGAATTTAAGGAGCGCCAGAGAATGTCCACATCTCATCACGTGAAGCTGATCACACTGCTGAGTCCCCTCTTCCCTTTATCTGCCGAAACCTATTTATCCGTCTTGTGTTTATGACTTCTTCCTTATATGAGCGAGCCAAAAAGAGAAGGTTTCTTGAGGGCGTGAGGAGTGTGAAATTGTGGCAGAGACGCATGAAGGGGTAAAGTAAGTGAAGCAAGGAGAAGAAAGGTGCTTTGGAGAGACGTTGAAGTGCTTTAAGCGTCAGCAAATAATGTACAGAATCCTCCTTTCAATGCAAGTTCATTGTTAAGATGGAAAATCCCATTACTGACAGGATCTCTATTATGTCGTTGTGCATCTAAGTTAGTGGTCGATCCATCTCTAAGCTCTGTATTGTAATACGATATTAATAACTCGCTGTATTGGTCAGGTATTTATTCACTCTGGGGTTAGTTCATGTATCTTAGAAAGAGCTGCTGAAGACATTCAGAGGACTTTGTTCTGGGCCCCGGACGGGAATCGGCGTCCCGTCGGCTCTGGCGCAGCTGATGAGACGGGTCGGACTGCGGGGGGCCCAGTTTACTGCGTATTTCAACCAAAATCCAATAAATATTCCACTTTTCAAACAAACCTTTGTTGGTTCTCATCTTTTCTCGAGTGTGCGCGCGCGTGTGTGTGTGTGTGTGTGTGTGTGTGTGTGTGTGTGTGAGCTGAAGGTATGAATCATACGCCCCGAGGCTCGCATCTGAACTTCCTGTTACAGCGACACCCACAAAGGAAACCAGAGCGCCAGAGCTGTCAGCGGCTGCCCGATGGTTCAGACGCAGCCCTGCAGCCGAGGACGACGACCCGAGCCAGGACAAAGTGAGTCGATGCTTTTATTCTTCAAAAAAAAAACAGAAGAGTGCATGTGCTCGCGCTCGCTGTCACCTGCAAAGCTCACATTCCCGTGTGGCCGCAGGGTCTCCCAGCCATGTCCGCCGCCGCTCCCGTCAGCCCCGCCGGGCTGGTCCTGGTCCGCTACCAGCTGGGCCTGTTCCGGGAGGAGGTGCGGGTCCCAGACGGTAACCTGAGCTACGGCCACGCCAAGAGGCTGGCTGCGGAGATCATCAAGCGCAAGGTGAGGTTGGCTTCACACACACACACACACACACACACACTCTCATCCCACCCCTGGTTATGGAAAAATAACGCAAATGTGTGGGAAAATGGGTTGTGAAAGAGGGCAGGTTGCTATGGAAACGAGCCAACTGGCCATAGAAGCGATGAGGCTGAGCTGGTAATGCAGCCTGCAGCCACTCGCATCGTGGAGGCCGCGGGCCACAGCGCAGCTTAACTTTCCGACCACACTCTCACGTGCGCGCAGCAGACCGTTCCACTCAGTCAGGTGGAAAGTAACCAAAAGGTCGCGCGCGACCTCAGCTCAGTTTGGGGAGAGTGCAGCCTGTGTCACGTTCACAGGGTCAACGGTCGCACCTGAACTAAAACCGCACGCCTGCGTGTCGTCTCGCGCACGTCCTCAGGCCCCAGACTGCAGCCTGGTGGGCTCGGGGGAGCGGATCCTGCTGTTCAGACACCAGCCCGAATCGGAGCAGGCGCTGCTGCGGCTGACGGAGGGCAGCCAGCTGCAGGACGGAGACCTCATCGAGGTCGTCGTCGCAGGTACGCCGGGCGCTTTGGGGAGTTCAGGGTTGGGAACAGCGGCGCTCACTCTGGTCCGCTCCAGGGTCGGCGACGGCCACCGAGGTGAGGATCCGACCGCACTCCCTGGTGGTCTACTCCTACCGGACCCCCACCTTCTGCCACCACTGTGGGGAGATGCTGTGGGGGCTCGTCCGCCAGGGCTTGAAATGTGACGGTAGGCTGGGAAAGTACCAATGGCTGCCTTATTTTATTTTATTTTTTTTTAAATAAAACAGGTCTTCAAAAGTAACTTTGTCCTCCAGGTTGTGGGTTAGATTTCCACAAACGCTGCGCTTTCCGGCTGTCCAACAACTGCAGCCGCGCCCGCCGGCAGGTCAGCGCCAGCCTCTCGCTCTTCCCTCCCCAACGACCGCGAACTCTCTCCCTGTCCAGCCAGACCAGCGGCAGCCTGGAGGAGGTGAGGACGCCGGCTGCTTCTGTCAGCTGTTTTTACATCTAGTCCAACTTCAGTCATCGTTGTTCGTTTTTTTGTCATATTTAGTCAAACTCGTCCTTTTTTCAGTCGACTAAATGTCGAGCATTTTAGTCTTTATTGTTGTCATTTATTTGTGTAGTTTTCCTCTATGAAAACTGTTGACATTTTTAGTCTAGTTTTAGTCATGACAATTATTTTAACCTCTTTTTTTGGTCAGCAAATAATGTAGAACATACAATCTAATCATTTTTTTCCTTTCATCATTTTGATGAAAAAACAGAATTTTAACTAATTCTTGCAGACATGGAACATGTTCTCTTTGAATGTCCTATTTATTTTAAACCACAACAATTCACAGAAATGCTTGCATTAAGATTAAATCAATCCGAGATGAAAATGTGAATAAAATAAAGTGCCTCAGAAACAATAAAATAAAATAAAGTGCTAGTTCACGTAGACACAAAAAAAGAAAAGGACCTGAGGTCAGTGTTGTTCAGAAAAAAAGAACTCTAGGAAGCTGGAACGTTGCTCCCGGCAGTCAGCTTTATGTTAGCTGGTGTGTGCACATACAGAACCCCGGATGGGCTCCTCATCCTTCCTGGCTGGTTGGTTGGTGGTGGTGCAGACATCCCGCTTTTCTCGGGACCGTCCCGGTTTTGAGCCTTGGGTCCCGCGATTTCAACAGCCCCGTTGTTTTAGTCCTGGTTTGACGCAAGGTCCGTCCCGGGCTGCTCACCACATGGGACTGGACCCCTTGAAAGCGCTGCTGGTCACTCAGGCTAACCTTCATGACAGTTGTTCTGAGGTCCAAATCTGGACTGATTCGATCTGATTCAGTCCAGATTTGGACTACGGCATCTTATCTTCATCCCACTGGCTTTGCTGGTTCTGCAGACCTTGAACTTTGAGCTCCAGGACACGATCCATACGCCTTCACGACCAGTTGGAGAAGCTCGCCCAGGCTCTGAGGGAGCTCAAAAGGATGCTCTGCTGCACAGTGCTATTGCTGTTCAGAGAAACAAGTTGTTGCAGCATCTTTTGGAGTTTAGGTTGACAGTGAAGAGCAAAAACAGAAAATGACAATCAGGTCAGTTTGTGCTGTCAAGTGAGTAAAATAAAAGAATCCCCGGTCAACGTATGCTTCAGCCCTGCAGATGGGTTCAATGGAGTCAAGGTTTTTACCAGAATAAGGGAACTTGTTGATTTTCTTGATAGCTTCATGGGCCGTAGTAATACAAGGTTACGGCGAATCGTAAGTTCTTTCTTGCTGAAAACGCTTGGCAAGGCCACCTTTCTGCCGTGAGATCAGTTTCAGGCAGCAGACACGGCGACTGTAGTGCAGTCCTGGGATCAAGGTTGTGGTTTTGGAATGATTGTTTTGTGCTCAACTCTAGTCACACATAGCAGAAGACGTGTCTAAGAACGGTGTAGCCGTGTGTGTCCAGCTGGACAGCTGGTTGGTTTGGTGGATGGCGTTCGTGCAGGAGAGCAGGGCTCAAGCCCAGGTTGGGGCTGGTGTGTTCCCCTTTTTCCTTGTGAGGATAAAAGTGCTTTCCCCTTAAAGGTGGGGTTGCAGATATGGCTGAGTGGAGGGCGGTGGTAGCTCAGTCAGCAGGGCACTGGGCTGATAAGTTGTGGGTTGTTGGTTCGAACCCGGCTTGTACCCAGCTTTTTCCTTGAGGAAAAGAGCATTATTAAGGTTAAATAGCTGGTTGCAAACACAGGTGAGTGGCCGGTGGTGGTAGCTCAGCCTGTAGGGTGCAGGGCTGGCATGCAGAAGGTTCTTGGTTCACGTCCTGGTGAGGACAAACGTTGGCTGGTGTTTTGTCCTCAACTAAGGCTTCAACCAAGAATCCAGCGTGGGTGAGATCGGCTTGGTTCCAGTCCCAGTGGCGGACAGAATGTGGTGCAGCTGGTGGTGGACAATAGATGGAAGGTGCTGGAGCGCTGGTGGTGGACAATAGATGGAAGGTGCTGGAGCGCTGGTGGTGGACAATAGATGGAAGGTGCTGGAGCG